>CAUYSK010037607.1:0-33200 GCA_963575035.1 Avahi laniger
AGACCAGCCTGAGCAAGAGCGAGACCCCGTCTCTACTAAAAATAGAAAGAAATTAATCGGACAACTAAAAATATATAGAAAAAAAAAATTAGCCGGGCATGGTGGTGCATGCCTGTAGTACCAGCTACTCGGGAGGCTGAAGCAGAAGGATTGCTTGAGCCCAGGAGTGTGAGGTTGCTGTGAGCTAGGCTGACACCACAGCACTCACTCTAGCCCAGGGAACAAACACAGTGAGACTCTGTCTCAAAAAAAAAAAAAAAAACAAAGTTGGAGATCTCATACTTCCTGATTTCAAAACTTACTACAAAGCTACAGTAACCAAAATGGTGTGGTACTGGTATAAAAACAGACATACAGACAAACGGAACAGAACGGAGAGCCCAGAAATAAACCCTCACATATATAATCAAATGATTTTTGACAAGGATGCCATAGCTACTCAAACAGGGAAAGCAGTCTTTTCAACAAAAGGTGGCAGGAAAACTGTATATCCACATGCAAAAGAATGAAGTTGTACCTTTACCTTATACCATATACAAAAATTAACTCAAAATGGATCAAAAGCCTACATATAAGAGATAAAACTACAAAATTCTTAGAAGAAAACACAGGATGAAAAGCTTCACAATACTGAATTTGGCTATAGTTTCTCAGATGTAACACCAAAAGCACAGGTAACAAAGGAAGGAGTTACACTGGACTTCTTCAAAATTAAAAGCTTTTGTGCACTGAAGGCCACTATCAACACAGTGCAAAGGGAACCCAAGAAATGGGAGACATTACTTGCACATCATTTATCTGATAAGGGATTAATATCCAGAATAAAGAACTATATTCAACAACAACAAAAGTCCAGTTAAAAAATGGGCAAAGGACTTAACTAGACATTTCTCCAGAGAAAATATACAAATGGCCAATAAGCACATGAAAAGATGTTCAACATCACTAAAATAATTAAGAAATGGAAATCAAAATCAGAATGAGATACCACTTCACACCCATTAGGATGGTTACCATCAAAAAAACAGAAAATAACACAAGTTGGTGAGGATGTAAAGAAATTGGAACCCTTGTGTATAGTTGGTGGGAATGTAAAATGATGAGCCACTGTGGAAAACAGTATGGTAGTTCCTTAAAAAATTTAGCATAAAATTATCACATAATCCAGCAATTCCACTTCTAGATATGTACCCAAAAGAACTAAAAGGAGGAACTTGATCAGATATTTGTACATGCATGTTCATATCAGCATTATTCGCAATAGCCAAAAGGTGGAAGCAATCCAAGGGTCCATGGACAGGTGAATGGATTAACCCAGTGGAATATTATTCAACCCTAAAAAGGAAAGAAATTACGACATATGCTACGACAAGAATGTACCTTGAAGACATTATGCTAAGTAAAACAATCTAATTACAAAAGGACAACTAATGATTCCCCTTATACAAGGTATGGAGAAAAGTCAAATTCATAAAAACAGAAAGTAGAATGGTGGTTGTCAGAGACTGAGAGGTAGAGGAAATGGGGAGGGAGATGTTGATCAAAGGGTACAAACTTTCACCTATAAGATGAATAAGTACTAGAGATCTAAGTTACGGCATAGTAACTATAGTTAATAATGTACAGTATTGAACACTTGCATTTGTATCATTCTGTCTGAAATTTGTCTAAAGGGGTAGATCTTAAGTATCATCACAAAAAAACATGTTAACTATGTCAGGTAATCAATATGTAATTAGCTTGAGTGTGAGAATCATGATATAGGGTATACTTATATCAAAACACCACGTTGTGGCCGGGCGTGGTGGCTCACACCTGTAATCCTAGCACTCTGGTGGATCGCTCAAGGTGACGAGTTCCAGACGAGCCTGAGTGTAGGGACCGTCCCTGGGCAAAAATTGGCTTAAGCCCAGAGTCAGCAAAACTGGATGTGCTCTCCTTGGGGCCAGAGGACAATAGGTCCGGACACGGCCTGTTGAACAAACAGAACTATTCCTCATGACAAATAGCTTTATGACAGATAACCAAGCGCCTGGGGTCTTGCAAACAAGCAAGGCGTCTGATTATCCTGCATACAGTAATGAGATAAAGAAGGAGATAAAGAAGCTGAGATGCAAGCGTCTGCTTCCCTTGAGCAATCGTCTGAAAGGAATAAAAATGTGTTTTCCTCAAGGCACCCAAGGTAGTCACGTACCAGGAAGTAGCTGCCGGACATAGAAAAAGTATATAATAAAACGACTGGTAGAATTCACTACTTCAGTCTTGTACGTCTTGTGTGTGTGTCTGTGTGTTTCTTTCTGTGTCCATTTCCCGTTCTGCAATCCGGGCCACGACACCGAGTAAGAGCGAGACTCCGTCTCTACTAAAAAATAGAAAGAAATGATCTGGACAACTAAAAATACACATATATACACATATATATATATATAAAAATTAGCCAGGCATGGTGGCGCATACCTGTAGTCCCAGCTACTCAGGAGGCTAAGGCAGAAGGATTGCTTGAGCCCAGGAGTTTGAGGTTGCTGTGAGCTAGGCTGATGCCACGGCACTCTAGCCTGGGCAACAGAGCAAGACTCTGTCTCAGAAAAAAAAAAAACCAAAAACCAAAACATCATGTTGTGTACCTTAAATATATACAATAAAAAAGAAAAGAAAAAAAGAAAAAATCATTCCTTTAGAACATATTTGATTTTCATAACATAATTCTCTGGCAAAAGTAGCAGAATCCTAATACCTTCCAATTTGCTATTCCTTAATTAATGGTTCGTGTGTGTGTTTATTTTTAATACTGCCTAAATTAATTTTTGTATTACCTTGAAATATCTCAAAAATACTCTCAAACCCAGTGTTTTTTAAATGTCAACTCTAAACAGAAAAATTTTATTTTGTGAATATACCCTGAAATATCTCAGATACTTTTGAATTTTTGGTGTTAAATTTATAAACAGGGAAATTTACATATATGTGTAGAGCAAAAATAAAACTACATATCAAGGACAATTCTATTATACAATACTAGAACATGCACAGTTTTTCTGGAAGAAAAACAAGAGAAAAAGTAAATTGTAGTTATCTCCAGATAATAGAAGGAAAAGAAGGAAAAGTTCTGCCTTTTAAATTTACATCACTCTATTTTAAATTTTCTAACCATGCACCTGTATTACCTGTTTTTATTTAAAAGAATTTTTGAATACGTAACATGCCTATGATAAAAATTTTGATAGATAAAACACAGAAAAAAAACGAAAGGATAAGTTTTCCTACCATGCCTGTCCCTAAAGCCATCCCGTTGCCATCCCAAGAGTCAATCACTATCAGGTTTCTTAGGTATCCTAGAGATATTTCATGCATAGACATGCGTATATATTAATTTAATTTAAAATATGTCATTGGGCTTATCTGGGCAATCAAATTATGAATCCACTTATTTCTTTACGCTTTTCTATACCGAGAAAAGAAAATGTCATTTCTAAATGGTTTAAAATAAGACATAAAATGAAAAAGGCAAAACTATCCTATCTAATTTTATGAAACACAAAAGGGCAATAAAACACTTTGAAAAACTAAATAAAAAATGTTTTCCTGTGGCCTGGCAAATAAGTTAAACATACTGAAAATTTCAGACTATGACAGCAATTTAAAAAAATCTACAATGCTGATTTTGGCTGAGGAAGTAGTAAGGCACTTAGAAAAGGACTTGCTTAGGGAAGGTAAGTGGAGGAAAGAATTGGAAAGTAGTTCTGAAGCTATCAAAGCTATCGAAGCTATCAAAGACTAGAAGAATAGTAGTCGAAATGTAACAAGGTTAGGTGGGGGGAGAGGGGGAAGCTAGATTAGTAGAAATAGCAAAAGACAAATGAGTTTTATACAAGAAATGGTTAAGCCTGCCATAACAGAAATTGCCTTCGGGGAGGGGGGGCGAGTGGAATTGGCGACAATCATCAATAACACCCTCTAAGTGTTCAAGTGAAGAGTTACATTTCTCTCACCTTTTTTTTTTAAGAGATGGGGTCTTGTTGTCCAGGCTGGAGTGCAGAGGCTATTCACAGGCCCAATCATAACACACTGCAGTCTCAAAGTCTTGGCCTCAAATGATCCTCCGGCCTCAGCCTCCCCCGTAGCTGTGATTACAGGTACACCCCACAGCACCTGACACATCTCTCACTTTAAATCAAAAGCCAGAAATGATTAAGCTTAGTGAGGAAGGCATGTTAAAAGCCAGGACAAGCCAAAAGCTAGGCCTCTTGTGCCAAACAGTTAGCCAAATTGTGAATGGAAAGGAAAAGTTCTTGAAGGAAATTGAAAGTACTATACCCATGAACACACCAACAAGAAGAAAGCAAAACAGCCCTATTGCTGATATGGAAAAAGTTTGAGCGGTCTAAACAGAACATCAAACCAGCCACAACATTCCCTTAAGCCTAATTACCAAGACCTTAACTCTCTTCAAGTCTACAAAGGCTGAAAGAGGTGAGGAAGCTGCAGAAAAAAAGTTGGAAGCTGGCAAACATTGGTTCATAAGGTTTAAGGAAAGAAGCCATCTCTATAACATCAAAGTATGAGGTCAAACAGCAAGTACTGATGTAGAAAGTGAAGCAAGTTATCCAGAAGATCTAGCTAAGATAACTGATGACGTTGGCTTCAATCATCAAGAGATTTTCAATGTAGATGAAACAGCCTTATACTGGAAAAGGATGCCACCTTAGACTTTCAAAGCTGAAGAAGAGAAGTCATTGCCTGGCTTCAAAGGACTAGCTCTCTTATTAGGGGTTAATGCAACCTTTACTTTGAATGGAAGCCAGTGTTCATGTACAATTCCAAAAATCCTAGGGTCCATAAGAATGATGCTAAATCTACTCTGCCTCTGGTCTATAAATGGAATGATAAAGCCTGGATGACAGCACTTCTGTTTTCAGCATTGTTTACTGAATATCTTAAGCTCATCAGTGAGACAGAAAAAGAGAATTCCTGTCAAAATATTATTGCTCAGTGACAATGCACCTGGTCACCCAAGAGCTCTGATACAAGATTAATGTTTTCTTTCATGCCTGCTAACACAATATCCATTCTATAGATCAAGGAATCATTTTGATTTTCTATGTCATACTATTTAAGAAATACTTAGAAATACTGTCCAAGTCACATTATTTAAGAAATTTTATAAGGCTGTAGCTGCCATAGACAGAGATTCCTCTAACAGATCTGAGCATATTGAAAGTCTTCTGAAAAGGATTCTCCGTTCTACATAACATTAAGAACATTTGTGATTCATGAGAAGAGGTCAAAACATCAACACTAACAGGAGTTTGGAAGGAGTTGATTCCAATTGGCAAGCATGACTTTGAGAGGTTAAAGACTTCAGTGGAGAAAGTAACTGCGATGTGGGAGAAACAGCAAGAGAACTAGAATTAGAAGTGGAGCCTGAAGGTAGAACTGAATTGCTGCAATCTTATGATAAAACTTCAGTGGATGAGGAGTTGCTTCTCATCTGAAAACAAAAGAAAGTGGTTTCCCAAGATGGACTCTACTCCTAAAGAAGATGCTGTGAACACTGTTGAAATAAGAATTTAGAATTTAATCCTAGCTCTCTGGGAGGCCGAGGCGGGAGGATTGTTTGAGCTCAGGAGTTCAAACCAGCCTGAGCAAGAGCGAGACCGCGTCTCTACTAAAAATAGAAAGAAATTAATTGGACAACTAAAAATATATAAAAAAAAAAAAATTAGCCGGGCATGGTGGCACGTGCCTGTAGTCCCAGCTACTCGAGAGGCTGAGGCAGGAGGATCACTTGAGCCCAGGAGTTTGAGGTTGCTGTGAGCTAGGATGACGCCACGGCACTCTAGCCGGGGCAACACAGTGAGACTCTGTCTCGGAAAAAAAAAAAAAAAAGAATTTAGAATTTAGAATATTATATAAACTTAACTGATAAAGGAGCGGCAGGGTTTGAGAGGACTAACTACAATTTTCAAAGAAGTGCTGTGAGATAAAATGCTGTCAAATAGCAGCACATGCTCTAGAGAAATCTTTCGTGAAAGGAAAAGTCCATCATCGTAACAAATTTCATTGCTGTCTTATTTTAAGAAACTATCACAGCCACCCCAACCTTCAGCAACCACCAGCCTGATCAGTCAGCAGCCATCAACACTGAGGCAAGACCCTCCACCAGCAAAAAAGACTAAGATTTACTGAAGACTCAGATCATCATTAGTACGTTTTAGCAATAAAGCATTTTTTAATTAAGGTATGTACTTTGTTTTTGTAGACATAATGCTACTGCACACTCAAAAATAAACTATGATACAGTGTAAACATAACTTTTACAGGCACTGGGAAACCAAAAAATGCATGTGGCTTACTTTATTGGGATACTTGCTTTATTGCAGTGGTCTGGAACAGAATCGAACCTGCAGAGTCTCCAGCGTGTGCCTGAAGTTGACAGAGTGTACCTTGTGTATGTACTTAATACAATGGTTTGTATCTCTTTTTACTTTGAAAAATATCTCATATCAAAGAAGCTATTTAATATTAAAAGATACCAATAGGTTACTAACACTGAACCACTAAATGGGAACAGAATCTAAAAAACAACAAAAACAAAAATTCAAAAATAGACTGAAATAAAAAGCTACAATAAAAATCATGCCAGAAAAAAACTAACATGTTATTACTCTGAATACAGTATATGACCCTGCAGCATACATAGGTGACAAATGGCACTCAAATTTTAACTTTCAATTTTTCAACAATTTGAAACCATATAACAAAATGAATACAAGACCCTAGAACTTCAGGATAGAATAAATCTTACTGATCTAGCGTAACTTATTTTCCAAAATTTCTTAGTACTGACAATCACTAAAGTTGAAAGAATTCTACCCCAATATGAATGACCTGCTTCTACCCTTACCATATTATAAAAATAAAGTATGTCATGTGTAATTTTTACATAAGATACCATTACCAATCTTAAAAGAAAATGGAGGTTTATAAATTAATCCCAATGCTTACTCACATAATATCTCAATTTTCAGTTTAGCTATAGCTTTCTATATACTATACCAAAGCACAAAAAGGTAATCTGGTATTAGAAAATTTTAGAATAAGAATGTAGTGGCTAATTCACAGGGAAATTTGCTAAGTAGAATAAGACAGTATTAGCTATAAAATTGTTTGAAACAATTGTTTAAAAAACTTTTCCAATTCCCTCCAATGTTTTTCTCATTACATGTAAGTCAATGTTTAAACTGACACAAAAAGACTGATAGACTGTTAAGTGGAAGAACCTGCACTCCTCTGTGTGTCCACAGAAACAACATTCTCCCAGTCCTTTCAAGCCTAAATCTTGAAATCTTAACTCCCTTTCACCAGTGGGGAGAAAAGAACATAGACCTTGGAATCACAATGACACGAGTGAAATGCTTGTTCCACCATCTACTAGCCTGTAATTCTGTGATTGTAGACTTTATTCCTAATGCATAAGAAATAAAACTAAATTCCCAAGGTTGTCATAGGATTAAAGGAGATTACAGTGGATGGCATTCACTAAGTATTCTATAAACATTTCCTTCCTCAGATGATTTTTCTCTATTCATAGGCCTTCTTTTACACCTGTATGCATTCCTTTAATTATCCCTTCAAAGATTCTTAACAGTGTTTTCCCAACCCCTTTGCTACTACATCAGTCCAACTATCACCACTAAAGACAAAGATTATAGCAGTCAACACTTGCCCCAAGAAAGAAGCCAGTCACAAAAGGTCACAAATTGTATGATTCCCTTTATATGAGATAGCCAAAATGGACAAATCCATAAAGATATAAAGTAAATTAGTGTTTACCAAGGGTTGAGGGTAGAGGGGTTTCTTTCTGGGGTGATGAAAATGTTCTAAAATTGATTGGATTCTAATCAATGGTGTCAACTATAAAAAAATAAATAAAATAAAACTGAAGGGGGATGGTTGCACAATCTTGTGAATACACTAAAAACCACTCAATAATACACATTAAAAGGGTAAATTTTATGGTATGTGAGTTATATCTCAATAAAGCTATTTAAAATAGAATAAAATACTAAACCCAAACTAACACTGCACAAATTTAACTTTTATCACTCTTCTGCTTAATCATCTACACAATGTACTACAGCCCATCAAATCAATTCCAACCATTCTGCCCATTTAAAACCCTTCTGAAATAAGGCAAGATATAAATACATATACTACTTGCCATCCCATAGTGCCCAATAGAAATATCTCAATTCCAGGTATTGTAATTTTGTAACTGACCCCTCCCCCAAATACGATATAACTCCTTCCTGACTTCCCTTCATCAATAAAATATTTACTGGGCATAATTAAATACTATGCATGAGACTATCACCTGGAGAGAAAATGAACACAAAAGACACGATCATGGAGTTTTCCCTTTAGCTCACTTATCTTACATTGCTGAAGTCTTCCTTCCCTTTTAACTATCACATTCTATTTATGCTTTTCCAAGGATTTGATCAAGTTCAGCTCCTTCATAAACCATCCTCCAAACACTACAGCCCTATTAATCTCCTCCAAACAATTAAATACTAATAAGCTATTCTTAATTATTTTACTGTATTAGTTTCAGTTCCAGAACTAAATTGTAAAATCACGCCCTTAAAAAGCTGGGTGCAGTGGCGCACATCTGTAGTCCTAGCTATTTTGGAGGCTGAGGCAGGAGAATCGTTTGAGCCCAAGAGTTCAAGAATGGCCTAGGCAATATAGCAAGACCCCATCTCTATTAAAAAAGAAAAAAAATCATGCCTTAATTTTCTGTATATGCCATAGTGTTTAGCATAAAATTGAGAGTGAAATAAGTACTTAATTATTTCCTCAAGTTCTTCTATTTTTTGACTTTCATTTTTATATTGTGTGGTCATTAATTAGCATACAATGCACAGTGAGTTAGTAACCAGAAAAAGGCATCAGTAGAGATTATTCATTTTCAAATTGAAGCTTCAGAAATATGTACGCATTCGTTTTGAAGTTCTGTGTAATTAGACATCATTTTCTTAATTGAGCTTTGCTGAGTTAATCAGCAATTGTCAGTTTTATCATGTTAGATATAATACATGTCCCCGTAATATTCAGATAACTAATAAATAATCCCATATCATTTAACTTCAATGTGTTACAGGTTAATAAAATCAATGAACTGGTTACTAAGATCTCCCTATATATTTAATATTTGTACTAAAATTCAAGTAGTTCTACAGATTAATATTTATTTTTTAAATAGGTATAAAATGAACATTCTTAAAAACTGAGTTAACAATTCAACTATTGTCATTGAATATACCCAAACTAGGGGGTAATATGGCAATGGGCTCTGGAATATGACTATGTCAGGGTTCAAATTCTAGATCTATTACTATACCTTATTTTCCTCATCATCAAAATGGGGGTTTTATAATAGTATCTATTTCACAGAGTTTCTAAAAAGGTAATAACTAATTATCCCAAGAACAAAACTTATAAAAGGTCTTGAAATCGCTGATTTGTACACATCCCATTTAATAAGTCTTTAATAAATGAAATCCAAAGATTTAAATCTCTGAAACAATAGAAAAAATATTTCTTTTAAAAGAGCGTTCATTTTAGGAAGGTAATTGGTTCTGGTATCTACTGAGTGCAACTCCTTTTTAAAATCGTTTCTAAACTTGGTTTAAAATGTTATGTTGGGGAACATAAAATTAGTTTTTCATTTGTGCCATAGACTATGCCTCTGCATTACAAAACACCAAAGAATTCTGATGCATGTTTTATACCAGGCCTCAAGCAAGACTACTTTCACTATAAAAAAAACACACATTATTCCAACTAAGAAGAAATTTCAATTACTGTAACTGATAAACGGGAATTCATAAGAAAACTTAAGAGAATTCAACAATACTACCAATTAATCATTAGGAACACCCCCAAAAGACATTTCTCAACTCTGAACCTCTACTTCATTTGTAAGTGAAACGTGGATTAAATTATCTCTCAAAGTCCTTTTTTAGCTCTATAATTCTGTGTGAGTCATTAGGCACTTCCCTTAATTCACTAAAGCAAGTTTCACAAATCCACATTAAATGCTATGTTTGTACCCTCAAAGTAACTGAATTTTAAAAATGCTTACAGCAGAAGAAAAACATACTAAATTTAATTATAACAATCTCTAAAACTTTAAGTAAGCAAATACTATAATAGATCAATACTAAAAACATATTTTACATTTTTATAGTTTCAAACCAACCCAAAACTGTAAGGTCTTTCGCACCCAATTCTCCTTCTAGGACTTTTATCCTCCTGACAGCAAACCCCTATTCACACAAATACTGAAACAGGCATAAAGACACTCTTCTCAAAGTATTGCATTTTCATAATGGGCAAGACAACTTGAAGAGAGAATGTTTAAAGACGGAATGCTGAGCATCAGAACAGATGAATATTCTTCTGAGCTATGTATTAGGGGTGGGGAGAAGAGTAGAAGGGTAAAAAAATACATCTGGCTACACAATTCAAGCTATTTCTTTTCTGGTTTCAAGAAGTATGTAAGAATGACATAAGTTTAAATCGACAGTCTAGAAAGGATTTTCAAGATTTTGAAACAAAATTATTAAAATCCTACAAAATGGTCCTTTAGAAAAACTATTATTTGTCTTTTTGCTCTGGTATTAGTCAAGTTATGTAAGTTTTATGATATTAAAGGCCATATAAAGTTATAAAACAACCAGCACACAAAGTAACATGTATCACTATCCTATTTTAAAGAACCAAATTTAAAAAACTAATCCAATAACTTTGCCTTACCTCACACTGTCATCTAAAAACTCATGAATGTTTTAAGTGCTTGGTAGCTATAGCACATATTTTTGTAGTGCTATTATTACTTAATTGCTTTGCTCTTGCTTTTTTTTTTTTTTTTTTTTTTTTATAAAGATTATGGCTCTTTTGCCCGGACTAGAGTGCCGTGGCGTCATCCTAGCTCACAGCAACCTCAGACTCCTGGGCTCAAGCGATCCTCCTGCCTCAGCCTCCCGAGTAGCTGGGACTACAGGCATGCACCACCATGCCCAGCTAATTTTTTTCTATATATTTTTAGTTGTCCAATTAATTTCTTTCTATTTTTAGTAGAGACAGGGTCTCGCTCTTGCTCAGGCTGATTTCGAACTCCTGAGCTCAAACAATCCTCCCGCCTCGGCCTCCCAGAGAGCTAGGATTACAGGTGTGAGTGCTCTTGCTTCTTTATGTTAATGCCCATCACAGATAGGTAGTATCATAAAAAAGGCTTCAAGTTCCAGTAGAATTATAGGAGAGCATTCCAACGTTTTCATTATGGTGGAATTTTGTTTCAGGACACATGCTGCTCAAAGCTACATTTTAACCATTCCACACTTCTGACCCTAGCCCAAGTATTTGGTATTTCTACAAGTTGGAGGAGGGAGAGCATGTTGGACAAAGGTAATTTAGCCCTACCTTTGTCTAGGGTTGGGGAACCGGTCCCCAAGTGCGCCCCTAGACAGAAACTAAACTTCATGAATGAATCCCTTTATTAACTGTAAAGTTTGAATTCAGTCAAAAAGGTGTATTCAAGGATCCAGAAGGCCACATCATAGCTGATTGGTATAGCTGAAACCATAAGTCACATGTGCTCTTTTTTCTTATTGTGATGCTCAAGAAGCTGGATCACACATCCATAATTTTTAAAAGATGGAACATTAATATTCAACCTTTCTGTTCTTTTCTCTTTCAATGTTCTCATTTATTATAGCATCAACTTATAAACTATAATGATGATTCCCAAGTCTCCACTTTCATTCCTAAAGTTCCTGTATTTTTAATTTCCTCTAGGACATTTCCAATTATAGATCATCATTCCAAATGTAACAACAAATTCCAATTTTACTCAGTTTCTTAAAACCAACTCCCTTATTGTCCCAATCACTCAAGCTCACAATCTTGAAATATTCATTGATGCCTATTTACAATCCACTAAAATCGGCTGCCAAGTCCTAGCTACACCTCCTTCACAATCTCTCAAATCAGCAAAAATATTTTGACTGTGCAAAGAACTGTGGTAGGCAGGCCAAGGCCTGCAGGAGGTAAGAAAATAAGCATAAAACACTGTGTTCCTTTCCTTGAGGACTTCAATTCAAAAAAGAGGGAGCTAACCGATTATTATAATAATTACAATGTATTGTGCTCTTACTATGTGCCAAGCACTGTGCTTTTCATGCATTATCTCAAGAGGAGGAAAAAAAACCCATAAGGTAAACACTATGATCTCCAAATTACAGATGAGAAAAATAAGACCTGCAGAGTTTGAAATGTATAAAAGGCATATAGCTAGTAAGTGATAGATCATGAACTCAAAAACAGCTGACTACAAAGACCTTGCTATCCATAAATAAACAATACAAAACAATATAACTGTCAGAAGAAAGGTACAAACAAAACAAAGAAGCAATCTTTTCCAAACTTACCTCTTCTGCTCCAATCCCACTGCCACTACCTGGTTTCAGGACTTCTGCAAAGCTGGTGCTGAGTGGGCTGCTTAAGAATCATCTAGAAAGCCCACTTAAATGAATAGTCCTAGGCTCAACCCTTGAGATGCTAAATCACTGGGTATGGGGTATTTCCGATGCAGTTTTTTTTTAAACCATCTTCCTAATTCCTGTCCATTCATTCAACAAAGATTTGAGTTCCTACTATGCACCAAGCCCCATAATTTCATTCCAGATATCTCTTCTATATCCGATGCCCCTGCATTCCATTCTGCAAATATTCTAAAGGCCCTATTTTCAAAATTTCACTCCTCTACTAGAGGATGTTTATTCCCTATCGAGTAAAACTTTTTTGCAATCAAAGCTTCTGTTGTCATATAATGAACACCCGATACATAGGAGGTGCTCAATAAATGTGAGTTTCCTTTCACATCACAAAATCTAGATCCACATGTTATTACAAGGTCCTCAATTCATAAAGGAGGGGAGCAGTGCAAAATATCATGCTAAGAGGGCTAAACACAAAAGCAACCACTCTTCTCTTTTAGCTGTACTTGCTTTTCCTTGCCCTTGGTAAAACACTATCCTGTGCATCTACTCAAATCCTTAAAAGGATACTTCAAATTCCTAAAACTTCCTGACCACAGTAATCTTTCTTTCCTTCTAATCTACAGTCTGAAAAGTAAATATCCTAACATTTGATTAAATGCAGTTTTCTACCTACCTCTAATTTGTTCATGATTTTAGCTCTTTTTTAAGATTCTTGAGAGTACATTGTGTTATACATTTCATTATAATGCTAATTATATCAGAAGCCTCAACTTGACAATACCACTTTTTCTACAAGTGCAAGTCATCCATAAGTTACTAACATTGCTTTGTGCCTTCACTACATCATAAATTAATTCCCACCCAAAATCAAAAATATCTAAATGATTCTTATGTCAAAAGTTTATCCTCTACATAAGGAGGATATAGTGAGTGGCTCTGTCACACTTATTTGCTATAATACCTTGGGCAAGCAGCTTAACCTCTCTAAGCTTAAATTTTCTTGTCTATAAAATGAAGATAATACTTATTAGGCTGATGTGAAAAGTTAATGAGATAATATAAAGCATTTAGCACAGGGCCTGAGACATAATTCTTGATAAATGCTAGCTATTATTATCTCCTGAGAAACATTACCTAGAGAGTAAATTTTTTCTAGAGATTAAATTTAAGCAAAGTAACAAGGAAGTAGTCCAGGAATTCACATAGCCAGGAAAAAAAAAAATCTGAATCAAGTCAGAAAGATTACACAGAAAGGTTTCTCTAATTAACTGAATCAAATTCATAAGGCTAGGCTTTTTTTAAAGATTACTTTAAACCAGGAATAAATAGAGTTAACTTTACTAACAAAAATAAAGCAACTTGTATAGTTCTGAGAAGGGGATCAAGAGTCCCCATAGTGTAACAGAAAGAACACAGGGCTTACATACAGAAGAAGTTAGGTTCAAACAGCAGGTTGAATCACCTGCTAACTAAATGACATCAAAAAATTAATTTCATTCATCAATCCTGATTAAAAAAAATTTTTTTTTCCATTTACACTAATTGGGTAATTGTAATTTAGGGACCAAAGGGGTGAATGCCCTCTCTAAAGCATAAAGGAATACACAAATTATAGGTACACAGTTTGCATTTGGGAATCACAGTATGTAAAACTCCCTATTAAGGCCATGCTTAGAGATGCTTAGCTCAAGGACCCAATCACAAGGATTTATCCTTTATGTGCTAATAAAACGGAAGGTGTAACTTTAGCATTTAATAGGCAACTGGAAAGACCAAGAAGACCAAAATAAATGAAACTCCAAAGGGGGAATTTCAGATTCTGACAGATGATACAACATAATGAGGTGGCAAGGAGATTTCTAGTTCCATTCACATCATAGTCAATGTCCAGTTAACAACTTCTCCTTGTGTGGTTGCAACAAAGTAATAACATGAAAATGTAATATTGTAATAATTGAAATACTAAAACAAAAATATCCTAGATATAGATTGAACCCTTCTCCCCACTCCTACTTATCACTCAGCCATGTTTTAAATCTGAAGTTGCCCTTTCAGAAAAGAAGTCATTTAAGGACAGTGAACCTCAATGAGTTATCTAGTATTCTAACTCAAAAATAACCAAAACTGGCGGGGGCAAGGGCAACATACATAACCTAAGCATCTGTACTCCCATAATATACTGAAATAAAAGAAAAAAAATAACCAAAACTACTTCAAAAGGAGAAAAATTGAGACAGAAAAAGTAACATCCCACTTAAGATGTTATGTTATTACGGCAACAATCATTTACACTATTTTTACTGACAACTCAATAATTTCTAAAGCATTAAGTATTAATTATGGAACAGTATTTGTCACATTAACAACACACTTGAAGAGTCCTACTCACTCAGGCTACATCTAATTTTAAACTGATCCTAAATATAAAACTACACACCAATTAGACTAAGAGAAAAAGAAGGAAAAAAATGTACTGGTTCAGGGAATTGAGACTGGATTAAGAAGAAACTAAAAAGGCATCCATCAAAAAAATATACATATGTTACAAGGCTAATCTAGGCTAGTGTTTTCCTAGGGAAAATATTGAGACGTTGGTTGTTTCCCTCTGCCTGACTGGGATTTTAGAAACTGTCACACTGGCTAAAGTAACACAAGTGGAGACTGAAGAAATTTTACATAGAGCAATTAAGGGCTGAAGGACATACAATCCTTTAACAATCCTGTGGTAGATAATAAAAGAAAATAAAAGACTGGCACTCCACCCCTCACCACCCTCCCCCTCAAAAAAATTGGGAGTGTTTTAAGGATCAAAAAGATATAATCAGCCAAAAAAAAAGAAAAAATTCCAACATTTCAAAATAAGCAGTCATTCTACATTAAAATATGGGCAGTCTATTCTCTATGTAAGTATAGAGTGTGGTGCAACTTTCTAAAATGTGTCTATTAATACAAAAGGAACAACCACTTTAAAGCCATCCTATATTGTAGTAAACTACACTACAGATTTATCATAAACTACTTGCAAACTAAGTACATTCCTTTATACCTCTATACCTTCCTTCCTGCTTCAAGATACCATCACAGAATGAACATATACAACTTAAATTAGTTGATTTTACAGGATGCTTCACGTCTCCTCTCCCCGTGGAACACAACTACAATTTAAGTTCACATAAATTGATACTTAGCACCGGTAATTCAGTCTCTTTAAAACCTGTTTAACTTTGAAAGTTCTAATAAGATGTGTTCAGGTTGAAAACTGAAAACTACCTTATAAGGGTATAAAAGATTGAAAGCAGGAAGCGGCTTTGACAAAACTAAGGAAGTTGCAGCGCGCTTGCTCACTGAGGGACTTTTTTGAGGCTAGAGAAGTAACACATGACATCTTTCTCTCTTGAATTAAAATGTGACTTGGTTCACTGGTAAAAAACGAAGAGGGAGATGGAAATGACCGGGAGTCGAAAAGAGAAGGTGGGTAGTCAAATGAAAGCCCCACTGTAGGTTCCCATTTTCAGAGTCCGATTCTTCCCTTTCCCCACCCACACCCTGGGCAGTGTGGTCACAGCAATCTTGCAAAACCTACAAGGAGCACTTCTCTTTTCTCGCTTCTGTGCCAGGCCAGTCCCCGCGCTAATCCCCTCGGTCCCCAAGCCCACGGGTAGAATGGGGCGCGGAGGAAAAAGAGAGCCGGGTCGGGCACGGCGACCGCGGTCCTGGGGGAGGCGACCGTCCCCACCTCTCTTTGGGCGGCGCTGCCCACCGCAGTGGGGGAAGGGCCGGGAGGGGTCGCACAGAGGAAGCTGCTCCGGGCGGAGGGAGAGGGAGATCTTGGACCCGCGCCCCCAACCCAGTCCCAGTCCCAGGAGGATGAGGCGAGTGCACGAGGGAGGCCCAGGTTCCACCGGGCCCCACCCCTCGCTAGCCGGCGGGTCTAAGACTGACAGCCGGCGGCGGCACCGCGCCGCACCATTCATGTCCCGGCCTCCTCACGCCCCCGCCATTTTCCTTTCTCCGCCTCAGTTTCCCCACCCCGGCCCGTCAGCCCCCTTACCCCGTGCCACAGTCCACCACACAGGCCGGCAGCCGTCCCGCCATCTTCCTCCTCGCCTGCTGCTGCTGCTGCCGCCGCTGTCTGCTCCGTGCTGGTAGGGGCCAGAGATTGGCGGCGGGAGATAGGGGCTATCTGATCATCCACAGCCGGGCCGCCCTCACCGTCCGAGGGGGAGCCGGGAAGCCGAAGCAGTAAGCCAGAAAGCAGCAGGCTCGGTCAGCGGCTATCACTTCCGCAACCCAGGCAGGCAGGCAGTCCCCGCCCTGCCCCGCCGCGGCCTCCTCCCCCTCTCCCTTCCCTCCTCCTCACTCCTGCCCCCACCCTACAACTTCTACCCCTCACGCCGCCTTTCCCCGGGAAGCCAAGATGGCCGCCGGTGCCGACGCCCGGGCCAGGCCAAGCCCAGGCCCGGAGCGCTCCGCCTTCCGGCTCCGAGCGGGAGGGGCGACAGGGCATGCGCGGTGAGGTGCGGCTGCCGGCCGTGGCCCCGGCCCCGACGACGGTGAAATCCACTTCGGGTTTTCTAGGAGGGTAGAGGCGGGGAAGTCAGCCCAAGCTTCCAGTTCTACTTCTGAAGCTGCAAGAAGCATTTCGCTTTAAGCGTTTGGGTTAGTTTCAGTTGCTTCTGTGCTAGGTTGAGGAGTGGAAGCGCCTCCTGCAGCCAGAAATATCTTCTCCAATGCCCGGGGGAAAACCGCCTAATTGAAAACGTTGTCCGCGGCTTGCAGCCATTCTTATAACTTGAGTGGCTGCTTTTCTGGATGGAAAAGAGCAGTATCAGGGTGAGCAGTTGGGGAACGCGAGAACAAAGGCTTGCGCCCTGGCCCATCAGCCTTTGTTCTGAGGTTTTATTCAGTTACACTTGTGTATTGTTATAGGACTTTAGGTTGTATCCTACCCCACCCCCAGGGAAACTCGTGCCCCCAAGGAAGGCAAACCTCCCAGGATTGTATTCTACGTAATATTCGCAAATAGGCCTTCATTCAAGGCTTTGGATGATGACAAAGATTTCCCTCTAGAGTACTACGATTCTACTATCAAGGTAATAGCAAGGATTAAGGGCCAAATAAAAAAAATTTTTTTAAGTTAAAAACTGCGAAGCCTAAAGTAACGGGTGTATCAGAACCAACTGGAAGGCGGTTAAAACACAGATTGCTGGGCCACACCCCCAAAGTTTTCTGATTAGTTGGTCTGGAATAATGCCTGAAAATATGCATTTGTAATAAGTTCCTAGTGCCACTTTAGGAACCTGGAAGGTTAATAACTTTCCACCAGGCTTATGATAAACTATGTGAAGCTAAAATAAAAATATATTTCTTAAGAAAGGATGCCCAGTTCAGTCTAGAAGATCATATAGTATGGCATTAAGCTTGCCAGGGGCATGGAATGCGGGTTTTTCATTCATTCATTTGACAGCCAAGTATTGCTCACCTACTCTATTATGGCAGGGGCTGTGCTGACTATAAATATTCAGTGGGATGCAAAATAGACAAGGTCTCTGCTCTCACAGAGTTTACGGATTAGAGAAGAAATAGACAACTTGTGTTGAAAGCAATGGAAAGAAGAAAGCAGGGGACTCTGAGAAATAGGGATGAAGACTGGAAGAATGGGAGGAGAGCGGAAGATAGGGAAAACTTCTCTGACCAGATGGCATTAAAAGCGGAGCCTAAATGATGGTAGGATATGGGGGAAAGGCGAGGAGGAAGGGGAGCCCCCTAGAAGAGGGAACAGCCAGTGTCAAGGACCTGGGGTGGGAACATCCTTGGCTTCTAACACAAATAGAAGACTCAAGTGCTCAGAATGAAGTGAGTCAGGGAAGATGCATTGGGAGGTGAGGCCCGAGAGATAACAAGGAATCAAACAGTGCAAGAATTTGTAGACTTCTCTAAGCATTTTAAAGTTATCCTAAAAGCAACTTGAAGCTGTCAAAGAGATTTAGGCAAGAAAATGTGGCCCCTTTGTAGGGAATGGATCCAACAAAGTCCACAATGAATCGTACATTGTATCATACATTGTGTGCTGGAGTTCAGGGATGGAAGTATGTGAGGGCTGGCATCCAGACGGGATTAGATGTGTCCAGAGGAGACTCCCTAAGGGGCAGCAGCAGCATCAATTAATGTCCAGCATGTCCACTGCCATTCGCACTAAATAATCCTAAGGGAAGACTTTTTCCTGAGGTTGTCTTCAAAAAAGTCAAACAGAAGTAGTTCTTTCAGATACATCATTATCGGTTTCTCCCCTGCATTTCAGTTGAAGATGCTAGATGAGGATTCTTTGCTGTTGCTTCCACTGTCAGATAATTAGAGTCGTTTGGAGAAATACATGTTTGAAAATTGGTTCTGACAGAAAAGACAGATATGGTGTGGTAGGGGTACAATAAATGGTTGTTTCCAGCAGTTACAGGTAGTAAGTGGGAGTGAAAAGATCCTACCAAAGGGGTCCCAAGAGCAGAGGTCACTCCAGTAGCCTTCAAGGTGGCAGCCCACACCCTGACCTTGGGGGCTTGTCATGGAAGTAGTTAAATCAAGGGTCAGAAACGTGAGTGCTTCCAGGTCTAGGCAGGTAATGTTATAAGTAAAGGGGACCATTTAAAGGGTGTGGCAATGTGGAGAGCTCACAGGCCAACAGAAGGTAGTAGACAACAGTTGCTATGTGGGAATGCAGGGCTGGTGTTGCCAGAGCCTTTCCCCCCTCCCCCTGCCCCAAGAGAAATCTGAAATCTGCCTTTTTCTCTTTGGTAACTGCTATGATTTTAACGTATCCCCGAAGTTCATGTGTTCGAAATATAATCCCCAATGGAACATTATTGAAAGATGGGACTTTTAAGAGGTGATTAGGATAGAGAGCTCTGCCCTCAGGAATGGATTAATGCTGGTATCACAGAAGTGGATTCTTGATAAAAAGGAGTTCGGCCCCCTTCCCTCTCTCTCACCCATGTGGTGCCTTCTGCTATTTTATGATGCAGTAAAAAGGCCCTCACCAGATACTGGCCCTCAGTCTTGGACTTCCCATCCTCTAGATCTGTGAGAAAAAAACTTTTGTTCTCTGTAAATTACCCAGTCTCTGGTATTCTGTTAATAGCAGCACAAACCAGATAACAATAGTAACTAATTCTCTACATGCCATAGCTGACCTGTCAGCTGCCAGTTTGTAAGTTTTGATTTCAGAGGCTATATGGTTTAATGGTGTGTTCCCTTCAAATGTAATGTGAAGCTCATGTCAGCGCTAAGTGCTATCAGTCTCTTTCACATGGTTAAGACTGCCCTGTGTTTGTAAAGGCAGTAACTGTTGGGAGCATTTGGAAGCTTCCAATGCTTGTTGGAAATGTCATTTGTGCCTGTTCCTCATAATCTGTCTACCCAAACACTTGGCTCGCTTAAGATCTCTTCTACTTCCTGTTTGCTGCCTATCAAATTGATCAGCCTGTGTGCTGCGGTGGCCCAGCCTTCTTCAGTTGCACATAGCCTTCAACTACACATCCGGCCAAAGTGTAGTATTTCTGACCACCCTGTTTGCATATGCAACCCTCTTGCTCACTCTTCTCCAAACACAGAAGCAATGGATGTCAGAGTTAGAAGGCTTCTTATAGATTATCTTGTTAGAAGTGAAAAGGAAAGAAATGGTGAATGGATGGGATTTGTTTGACTGCGCTGCATTTATTCCTCCCTAATAGCATCCCAATTTCCTTTTAGTTGAGGTCAGCTAGTTCCTTGGTTCTTGCCAGTTTCTAAACCTCATTTTCAACTTTTCAAACATTTACGAGTCTAGCATTTATCCTTCCAATAAATCCCCTTTGGCTCAAGTTAGCCATAGTGAGTTCCTATTACTTGCATCAAATTTAAGAACCCTAAGTGGTACAGAAGCTCAGAGAGTTTGAGTGATTTTCCCAGTATCTTAAAGAAACTAAGGAACAGAGTCCAGATCAGAAATCAGTTCTGACGCCTTTTCAGGGTTCTTTAGTTGTAATGCCAATTTAGTGAATGTCTTTGGATCTTAAAATGTGTCCAAAACGGCCGGGAGTGGTGGCTCACACCTGTAATCCTAGCACTCTGAGAGGCTGAGGCGGGAGGATTGCTTGAGCTCAGGAGTTCAGTTCGAGACCAGCCTGAGCAAGAGTGAGACCTCGTCTCTACTAAAAATAGAAAAATAAGCCAGGTGTGGTGGCATGAGCCTGTAGTCCCAGCTACTTGGGAGGCTGAGGCAGGAGGATTGCTTTAGCCCAGGAGTTTGAGTTTGCAGTGAGCTATGATGATGCCACTACACTCTACTCTGGATGACAGAGGGAGACCCTGTCTCAAAAAAAAAAAAAGTGTCCAAGAAATTCACATCACTCAATCTCCATTATTCTAAAATGAGAAATATTATTATTTAAAAAATCAGATTAGTGTCCTGTAAGAAGAGACCAGACACCTTACTCACTCTCTGTTTTCCCCACTCCAACCCCAGTATGTGAGGACACAACAAGAAGACTGCCTTCTGCAAGCCAGGAAGAGCTCTCACCAGAAACCAAAGTGGCTGGCACCTTGATCTTAGACTTCCTGACTTTCACAATTGTAAGAAATTTCTGTTGTTTAAGCCAGAAAAAAAAAATCAACTGAGGTCCTTACTACAGGGATGACTGTTTGCAAACTGGCAGATAGTTTGACTGCAAACCCACAGTGAGCATTGATTAAGAGCAGATACATAACTGATCGAGATGTCCATGCAGCCTAGTGGTCAGAAGGAAGGGCTATGAATCCTGGCTTCTTCCTTCTTGAATTGTGTGGCCTTAGACAACTAATTTAGTGTGTACAGACGGTACAGATTTTGGAATCAAGAGGTTTGAATTCAGTATGAACTCTTTCACTTATTCTGTTTCTTCATCCATAAAATTGACAGGAATACTTAACCTATAGGATTGTTGTAAAGCTTAAAGTTTTTTAAGAAAGCATATTATCAATTATAGAGTGATCTTATTATGGACAAGGTCAAGAGGAATTACTTATAAAGAGGTTTAAAGGTCAAGAGGTTTAATTATAAAGAAATGACTTATTACCGACACATACAGACTTAAGCATCCAAAAATCTGTCCTCTTCTTCTCAGACACAGACATTATCTTGGGGCCTGTGTGCTCACTCTTTTAATGATACCGTTGTATAAAATATTTTTAGAAGCTCTCTTTCAGACTTGCCTTAGAAACCTACGATACATGCCTTTAAATGTCTTCATTGGTGGCAAACCTTGGCCCTTTATATGTAGAATTGATATTGAGAATTGGCCAAAAGTCATTTCTTTAGGACCAAGTCCAATGAAAAAAAAATGGCTGATCAACTAAAGTTATGTTTTTTGACCAAAAGCTTTGTGTGACTAAAAATAAAACTGGTTTTTGTATACGACCTGTAAACTGCCTCAACCCTGGTTTTAGAATGAAATTCTAGAAAGATTTTATTCAACGGCCATATCCCTGAGCGCTAAGGACTGAATCTTTGTATCCCCCCCAAATTCATATGTTGAAATACTAACCCCCAGGGTGATGTATTAGGAGGTGGAGCCTTTGGTAGGTGATCAGGTCATGGTGGCAAATCCCTCATGAATGGGATTAGTGCCCTTATAGAAGAGACCCCAAAGAACTCCCTTACCCTTTCCACCATGTGAAGACACAATAAGAGCACAGCTATCTATGAACCAAGATTCGGGCCCTCACCAGATGTGGAATCTGCCCACAGCTTGGTCTTAGACTTCCCAGCCTCCAGACTATGAGAAATAAATTTCTCTTGCTCAGAAGCCTGTGGTACAGGTCGAGTATCCCTTACCCAAAATGCTGGGATAAAAAGTATTTCGGATTTTGGATTTTTTCAGAATTTGGGATATTTGTGTATATGTAATGAGATATCTTGGGGATGGGACCCAAGTTTAATAAAAAATTCATTTATGTTTCATGTACACCTTATACATATAGCCTGAAGGTAATTTTATACAATATTTTTAATAATTTTGTGTATGAAGCAAAGCTGTGTTAAATACATGTGGAATTTTCCACTTGTGGTATCATGTTGGTGCTCAAAAAGTTTCAGATTTTGGAGCATTTCAGATTTTGGGTTTTCAGATTAGGGATACTTCACCTCTACTTTGTTATAACAGCCCTAACAGACTAAGTAGGATAAAATACTCATATGTTTAATTTCAATTGAAAATATGTTTTATGCAGTGATAATACCTGTGCAACGTTTGAAACAAGATAAGATTCTGTGGGATAGCACCTTAGTCCCCTCACTGCCTGCAAAGAACAAATAATTTAAATTTTGACTCTCAATTTGAAAGAAAAGAGAAGTTGCACCATCCACACACACACACACACACACACACGCACAGACACACACATCTCATGTTATATATAAAAACAGATTGTAAATGGACTACAGATCTCCAGTACACAATAAAATCCATCCTCCTTGTTGTAACCTGCAAAGCCCTCCATGGTCTGTGCCCACCTCCCTCTCCAACTTGTCTCATCTTCTCTCCTGATGTATTAGCCACATCAGCGTTCTTGCTGCAGTTCACACACCAGGCCATTCCCATCTGCATCCTCTCCCTGGACTTCCCCCCTGGTCATCAGTTACTCCAAAATCAGTTACCTCCTCAGGGAAGTCTTTCCTAACCACCCGATCTGAGATGGCCTGCCTCACTTTCTTCCCTGTAACCATGTTTTAATTCTCTAGGGGAAATGTCTTACTTATTTATTGGTTAATTTGTGTATTGTCTCTCTCTCCCAGCTAGGAAATACTCCCACCAGAATTTGAAGAAAGCCTGGCATACAATAAGTGCTCAATAAATATTTGTTAAATGAATGAAAAAAATAAAAATTAAAAAACCTATAAATTAGTGTAAGATGGCCAGACACACTGGCTAACTCCTGTAATCCCAGCAGTTTGGGAGGCTGAGTGGGGAAGATCTCTTGAGGCTAGGAGTTCAAGACTAGTCGGGGCAATGTAGCAAGACCCTGTCTCTAAAACCTAAAAAAACTTAATTATTATAAAAAATTAGGAGAAAATTTAGAAAAATATTTGTATAATTTCAAGATGAGGAAGACTTTCTTAAAGAAGAAACCCATAGCCATTAATGAAAATAATTGGTTACATGAATAATTAAATATCCACTGTCTAAAGACATTTTAAAAATTATAAATTGGAAGAAAATATTTAAAAAGAGAAAAAAACATCCAAGGCTGACAACTGTATGGGAAAATGGACATGCAGAACACTGCCGAGAATGTGACTTGCCATACCCTCCTGGAAAGTTATCCAGCAGTATCTATTACAATTTAAAACTCAAGTATATTAAACTTAGGCATCCCATTGTGGTGAATCCTAAAGAAATAAAAATATTGATATTGGAAAGAAGATTATGATCACGAAGAATTATTTAAAAATCAAAAGATTTAGAAATATATCCTTCGTTCCAAGTGCCACTATGGCCAGGTTAATCTCAGTGACTCTCTTAGCCCAGAAGGAGGTACAACTGGATCTTGAAGGGCAGCTAGTAATCTCTTCCATCTGTCCGTGTTAACCCAGAGGGATGTAGAGTGGAGAATGATACTTATGCTTCCTCCTTAGTAAATAGTACCTGGATTTTATTCAGGTGCCTATATGCCCGGCCAAAAGACTACATTTCTCAATCTCCTTTGCAGTTGAGTGTGGCCATGTGATTAAGTCATGGCCAATGACACAAATAGAAGTAGTTGAGAGGAACTTCTGGAAAATATCTTTAAGGAAGGATGACTCAATTAGGAGGAGCACCATTTCATTTTTCACCCTCCACCTTTCTTCCTGCCTGAAACACAGGTAAAGTGACTAGAGCTCCTCAGCCATTATGGATGATTAATTGACCTTGAGACTAGAAGCCATGTCCCGAGGAAGGTAAATAGAAGGAGTCCAGGTTCCTCGTGACCCTGGACTACCCACCTCCAGACTTATTTTACAGGAGAGAAAAATAAACCCTCAGTGTTTAAGCCACTGTAATTTGGTGTTTTGGGTTATATGCAACTGAATCTAATTCTAATTAATAATACCATGTTATAATGTTAAATACAAAAAACAAGTTTCTAAGTATTATCACAACGGTACAAACTCAAATGTTTGTAAGTGATAGGCCAGTAATACAAAAAGGTAGATGACCAAGTTATAAATAATAGGGAATAGGGCATGTTGAACTGGAAAGCCCATGCAGCCTCAATAATATTACCAAGTAGGCCTGTGAATTGAGATCTTCCGATTTTTTTTTTTTTTTTTTTTTTTTGATACAGAGTCTCACTCTGTTGCCCGGGCTAGAGTGCTGTGGTGTCAGTCTGGCTCACAGCAACCTCAAACTCCTGGGCTGAAGCGATCCTCCTGCCTCAGCCTCCCGAGTAGCTGGGACTACAGGCATGCACCACCATGCCTGGCTAATTTTTTCTATATATTTTTAGCTGTCCAAGTAATTTCTGTTTTTAGTAGAGACGGGATTTCTCTCTTGCTCAGGCTGATCTTGAACTCCTGGAGATCTTCCGATTTTTTAAGTTAAATTTCCCCAATGTTCTTCAAACAAATCATTTTTCCCAACTATGTCTAGACTGCAGGCCATCAGTTGGTGAACTCTGATTTGTAGTATGATCTAATATTTGGAAAAATGCCTTAAAGGGGGAAGGGTTAGGGGAGGGGAAAAGCAAGGAAGGGTGGGCCCTTTACATGTACATATTTATATGTGGGGTAAGCATAGAGATGATTTGGAAGATTACACACCAAACAATGGAAACCTAGAGGGGTAATATTGGAGAGGGAGATTATTAACTTTTTTGTTACAACTCTGTATTATCTGTTTTGTTAAAATGAATATACATTAATTTTTTAAGTTAAAAAAAGTAATTAGGTAGGGGGAAAATTGCTGAGAAGTTAAGCAGACTGAAAAGCCAATGCAAATGCCACAACATACGCAGAGGACATTTTTAGAATAATTTAGTCTGAGCAAGTCAATCTGTCTTTGGAGTAGGCCATTAATGTAAGTACAAATACCACAATCTAGAGGATATAGATTTGAGAGGGAAAACACAAATAATAAGTTGCAGTGGCTTTCATTAGTTGTAGATGAACTGCAAGTCAAGTATAAACATGTGACCTCCCGATGGGTACATTTCTTTTAGTGTAGTACATCATGTTGTTTTTATTAAAACTGGTTCTAGGTTTAGAGCAGCTCAGATTTTTAAATAGTCACTGCATTTTTTTCTGCTTCTGTCACAGACTTTGCCATTCTCTTCAAAACACACATTTGAAAAATGTTAAGGCTTCTCATCTCAATCTGAAACTGTGCACTTGGTTCTAGTCTGATGAGAGGAGACTGGATTGAGAATATTTTTTTTCTGACCCGTCTGTTTTCATCCTTTAGTAAATTTGACAATTTGTGACAGTTCTCACATTTTTGGAACAAGTCTCCCATTATAGAAGCTAGCAATGATATATGATAAATTATAAATTATTTGACTGTTTTGGATTCATCCAAAATGAAGTTTATCAAACTTCCCTCTCCTTCTCCCTGCCCCCGGGCCCCTGGCGTACATTCTGTGCCGTTACACCGTTTATGCCAAGGGAATCATGATCCTTAAATAGCAACTGATTGCTCTAACAGTGCATCAGTTAGATATTCTAGGATATTTCACAGGATAATAATTTTGCAGAAGGAACATTATAGTTCTGTAGTTTAGCAAATGAGAAAACGGGTACAGAGAAATTAAGTGACTTATTTAAGGTCTTAAAACAAACTGGTGGAGTACTTCTCCTTAAATATAGCTCTAGAGATTTATAGAAAGCAAAAGCTATGTTGAAAATTCACACAATTCTTCTGGAAAATAGCAAATTCAATGATGCTATAAAATCTAGCATGATGTCCTAGTGGTCAAGACACTTTTGGTAGTAAATGAGAGAAACCAAACTCAAATTAGGTTAAGAATGAAAAGAAATGGGCGGGGCGCGGTGGCTCACACCTATAATCCTAGCACTCTGGGAGGCCGAGGCAAGAGGATTGCTTGAGCTCAGGAATTCGAGATCAGCCTGAACAAGAGGGAGACCCTGTCTCTACTAAAAAAGAAAAATTAGCTGGACATGGTGCTGTAGTCCCAGCTAGTTGGGAGACTGAGGCAGGAGGATTGCTTGAGCCCAGGAGTTTGAGGTTGCAGTGAGCTGTAATGATGCCACTGCACTCTACCCAGGCAACAGAGTAAGACTCTGTCTCAAAAAAAAAGGCATAAAAAGAAATGTTTTCTTTCAAGTGAGTGGAGCTTAAATAAGTGTAAGCTATAAATTGGATTCAGGGGATAAATTGGATCAAGCATAACTGGGTGCAAAGGCTCAAAAATGTCATCAGAATCTGCTGCTTTTTCTCTCTTGGCTTTGCTTGTCACTGTGTTGGCTTCAATCTTTGGCAGCTTTACTCCTATGGTGGCAACAATGGCATATGTTCTAACAGTTTACCAACACCAGGGCAAAGAGTAAGGGCACCTTTCTCAGTGGTCCCAACAAAGACACTGGGACGAACTCTCTTTGACTAACTTGAATCAGGTGTTCCTCCTGAGCACAACACTGTGACTCCAGTTGGCCAAGCATGGGTCACACGCCCCGTCCCTACCACCAGCCCCACCACCAGCCCCACCAAAAATAACCACATGGGCAAAAGGGAAGAGTGTTTACAAAGGAAAAAATAAGTGTTTATTGCCCAAAGAGGGGTAATGAATGTAAGGCAAGCAAAAACAAAGGAAGTCCATTAAAAATTATTTACATTGTACTATAAACTAATACAATTAAGTGTTAATTTCTTGCTTAGTTGTGGGGGGGTTAATTATCTTTTCATTAAAAAAACAAAACTACCAACACCATGGAAGAAGAAAATGTAGAACCAGAAAACAAAGAAATGCACTAAAAAAAAAATAATTGACTTTGGAAAAAAAAATGCCATACTCTGTGTGTGTTTGTTTATATCGTCGGTTCATAAATGAACACAAAGGCAAAACGAAAAATAAAAACATTGGACATCTGCCAAACATTACATTAATCTAAATGCTTAATGATTCCGTCAGTGCTGCACTGGAAAAAGCAATCACTATATTTTTGCAGTAGCATTTGTTTATTTTGGTTTCCATTTCATCTCAAATGTTGATGAGCTTGTACTAGCTGTATTTAGTGTTTTATTGGAAGGTGTGTAATTATCCAGTTCATAAAGAGAAATGGCCTCATACACAGCCGATTCTTTATCTTAGTGTAACTAGCACTCTGCTCATTCATTCGCCCATTCATTCATGTTATGTGCCAGTTATGGACCAGGAACAAGGCTGGACGCTAAGATTAAGGAGATGAGTAATTCGCAGCCCCACCCCTTGAAGAAGTCAAAGTGCAGAAAGGAAAATAGACAAGTAAAAATTAAAGTGCCCCATGAAGAGGGATTACATGGGGCTTTAGTAACAGAAGAGGAATTTCAGCTGAGAGCTCAGAGAAGGCTTCAAAGAAGAAGGCTTAGGGAATGCTTTCCAGGGTGGAAAAGGAGGTGAAAGGCAATCCTGGAGATAATAACAAGTACAGTGACACAAAGGCCTAAAAAAACCCTGGGTGTTTCAGAAATGGGTTACAACTCTGGCTGCAGTATAGGCCAGGGTGTGTACAAGGGAAGAGTCAATGTGAACAACTTTGTGTGCTGAGTTTGCGCTTTACCTTGTATTTCCAAAACCCTGGTCCCCCGACTAAAGCCAGGCTGATTAGTAAAGAAACATCTGGAGGAACTTGTTAAAAATACGAAGTGCTTAGGCTCCACTTCTGAAAATGTTGGTTCAGGAAGAATCTATGCTTAAAAAAAAATTTCCTTGTGTGATTCAAGAGTACATCCAAGTTTGAGAACCACCTAGTGTACGCAATGAGGATCCATCACAGGGCACTGGGGGAGAGAAAAACGTATTTTGGAAAGATGGCTCTTTTGCCAGTGGAAAGTTGCATCGCAGCAGATCAAAACGGGAGATGGAGAGATCTGATAGCAGAGCAGTTAGGACCGAGCAAGTCAGAAACGGCAAGCACCTGCACTGCAGCAGGGAGCGGGCGTGCAAAGTGGGAGAATGTTCAGAGACGCTTCTGAGGAAGGTATTCCCCAAAACTAGATCTGTGCAATGTGGGAAGTGAAATGGGGTAGATTTTAGTTCGTAACGGGTGCCGTTGGGAACTGGCAGTGAGAGGTAAGCAGGAGCATGTGCGTGTGTTAAACAGCGTGGTGCTAGCTCAAGGTGGGAGACCCAGCTGGAGCTGGCCCAGCAGGAGACCAAGGCTGGGCTGGGCTAGCCAAGCTCCAGAGGCCCAGATGTGGGAGGCTGAGGTTGAAGGCTTGCTGAACACCCCTCCCCTGGGGACACCTCCCCCCTGTTCTACCTGTGGCTCCCTGCCCATAGTCATCTCTCATAGCCTTGTAGTTAGGCTTTCTCTCTAGTCTGTGTGACTCCCCAAAGCCAGAAACTATTGTTTGTGTGTATGTTCTCAGAGCCTAGCCTAGTCCCTGCACATATTTGATGCTCACTAACAATTTCTGAGTGAATGAATTTTATTAATTACCTAGATGATTACAGCTACCACAGCCTCATTATATCTGAATAGCCCTTTGGCCTCATTTTTTGTGATAATTATATAAATTTGTATTCTTATAATTCTACATGCTTCCGTCCTTACTTTCCAAGATGCACATTTTTGTGATGAATAAGAGAGTAAGCAAAATGCATCCCTTTCTTCCAAACATCAATTATTGCAAGATGTCTGCATAATTAGTGAAACAGGCATCTCCTATACAAACTAATTTAGATTCCACCAAAAAGCTCTTGATTAATAAAAAAAATTATTTAAAAAACTCTCAATAAATTAAATAAGTTGAATAAATTAAAGACAAGAAACAGCTTTCAATTCTGTTATCCAAACAAGTTTGTACAAATCCAGACAAATTATTTTTAAATAGAGTGTTAAGATCACTTCTAAAGTATCTATTTATCTTTTTCACATGTGGTGCTGCATGGAATAAACGAGAGGCTTTATTGAAGCCCCAAAGTAGTACTACCGTGAATGATAAGCAAATAATGTATGGGAGAAAATGTAAGACAAGTAAGTTACTTCACTCTGCAGGCTATGGATGATTCCTTTTTGTTTCTTTCCCCTTTATCTTTGCCTTCCTTGCAGATAGTGCCCTGTGAGTACCAAACCGGAGCATCTTATTTACAGAGATTTCAAATCAACAGAAAATTCAAATAGCTATAACTTTTCTTTATAATCTCCTACCATGAGAAAGAGCAATGACAGGTAGGAAAACTAATATCAGCTATTTCAAAATACAATTTCCAAGCAGATGTGAGAGTTAATTTCAGATAACAAAAAAAGCGTACAACAGCTAAGACAATGGAAAAAAACTAAGAAAAAAAAAATCTGTTTTGGATTCTCATGTCTACATCTCAAACTAGTTGTTTGGAATGAATTCCTACATGTAGGCAATGAATTTTACCTCTCTGAGCCTGTCGTTTCTTTGTTACTTCCCTGTGTGTGTTGATGTTCTGTTTCCTTGATACGGCCTAATTATCCCAAAAATCTATAACTTCCTGTTTTCCCTGCTCTCCTGGAGACTGTTTCATGGTTCTCCACTTATAATTGATGATGTATACTTGCTAGTCCCCTGTATGGACTTCACTCCTGTTTACGACACTCTATTCTGTATGCAGTACCCATCATACTTCACTGGCCTTGCCCAACCCCTGGTTCTGGCTTCTCCGACCTGCTTTCATCTCCTGCTACCCCCTACCCAGTACAACATACTGCACTAACTCTAATGTGCTGGTCATTTGCCTCCTTGCTCCCAGATCCATTTATTCTTTGTCCTTCTCATGTTCTGTCTATATTGCAGGCAGCTGGTTCCTGCCAACCCCGTTTCTTAGGCTCATTTGCCAAGACCCGAAAGAAATCAGGACAATGAAAGATAGAAAGATAAAGTAGGAGCACTGGTAGAATAAGAGGATAAACCAACATATTTTGTCTGCTCTTTGATTCAGGCAGCTTCTCCCCCATGGCCGCTCTTCCTCCGCAGTTGCTGTTCTTCCTCCTGGGCAATGGCTCTGGGGGTCTGTGAACTGAGCTCCACTGTCTCTCCAACCCTGGAGGTGGATGGTAGAGGATTCCTGCTATTGCCACTGTTCAGGGTGCCCATTCTTCCCCAGTTTGGCTTTCCAGCCCTTCCAACACTTATATGGCTAGTTTCTGATATTAACTTCCCGCAACGGAACTACCCAACGGGCTCTGATTTCTGCCTGGACCCCATCTCACACACTGAGGTAACAGTACCTGGCAAGTTGTTAAGCAAAATGCAAAACAAGGATCACAATCAGAGAAGAATTCACGTAGGTATTGCAAGGCTCACATCCCAAAATATCCAGTGGAGGTATAAAATAACTGAGGGACGTGTTACTGAAAATACATAGTACCTAAAGACAGGGTCATTAAAAATGACCATTTTCATTTAATTCTTATCTTCATTCTTCAGCAATCTCCCATCAAGAGGGAAACCACGGGGAATGCAGCAGAGTGCACAAAGGCTGATGCCCACGCTGAACCCAAAATAGTTCCAAGTAGATTTGCCTGAACAAAAGAGAGATGTCACCAGCACCCGGAGCAGGTGAGAAAATGCATCCAACACTGCCGCTCCTCTGAAGACTCCTGCTGCTGCCCCAGCAGAAACACTCTCTCTGCACTAATTTGACCTTCCCATGACATAGAAGCACGTAGTAAGTCAGGTAATAAGTCAAGCTTAGTATGTGAGTGAGTCCAGCACAGTTGTCAGTGGCCTAACTGGGCCTAGGAGTGACCCATCCTTTAAGATAGTTTTGAAAAATCAGACTTTTGTGTGGTGTGAAAGGGCGAGGCTGTGGTTTTATGAGCTTGGGCAGGATTCAGTTCATCACGTCTAAGTTTTAAGCAAATCCTTTTCTGGTTTTGTTGAAATGGAACAGAACTAGGAGGCACAAAGGGGATTAATTTTATTCTTTAACTAGTGATCGTCTATATGTTTTCTAGGACTTCTGTAACAAAGTACCACACACTGGATGGCTAAAATGACAGAAATGTACTGTCCCACAGTTCTGGAGACTAGAAGTCCAAAACCCAGGTGTTGGGATGGTTGGCTCTCATGGAAGACTGTGAAAGAGAATCTGTTCCACCCTCCTCTCCCAGCCTCTTCGGGTTGGTAGCAATCCTTGGCATTCCCAGGCCTCTTCTCCGTCACCCTAATCTCTTCACCTTCACCTGGTGTTCTCCCTGTGTGTGCGTCTCTGTGTCCAAATTTCCACTTTTGTTATAAGGCCATCAGCAGTCATTGGATTAAGACCCACACTAGTGATCTCATTTTAACTTGATTTCTTCTGTGTTTGTTCTGAGGTACTGGGGGTTAGGACTTCAGTGTATCTTTTTTTTTTTTTTTGGTTTGGGGAGCACAATTCAACCCATAAGAATCCATTTAGCTAGTTACTTACTCTCTCTTTCTGAACTCTCCCCATTTCTCTCCACATTGTCTTTTGGCAGAAACTATAGTCAAGAAAACATCAGGTCAATTTATTCACTGAGATGTAAGTGGCCAAAGCTGTCCTTGTCTATTTATAATGTACAATGGTCCAAAAGGATCTAAAACAATGACAAGAAACTGATAAATTTTAATATGTTGTTCCTCCTGAAAATATCTGCATTTTAACAAATCACAAGGAATTATACCTGTTGCTCATTATAAATTGTAGCAAAACTTCTTATGAGTAAAAACTTGCTTAGCAACCCTTGATTTTAGTTGTAATTAACATAAAAAAATTAACTTAAAAAAATTTTTGCCATTTTTTATTAATGGCAAAATAAAGTTGAGTTCTAGGTTGGTAATACAATATACACTTATACTTTTCTACTGAGATTACTATAAATTTATTCTTTAACACTAATAAAAGATATAAGCATTCTTGAAGGAATTGCAGACAAAGCTATTGATATCAGCATTATTTCATAAGTGGTTCAGAGGCTATGAAATGAGCGATATATTTAAACTGCTTACACTAACAGTGGCTGCCTTTTAGGTCCATCCCCTTCAAAAATACACTTAGGAGCCATTTTTGCACCCAATAAAAGATTATTTTATTTTTATTTATTTATTCTTAGAATCAAGTTTTCACTATGATGCCCGCGGTGGAGTGTAGTGGCTATTCACAGGCACAATTATAGTGCACTTCAGCCTCAAACTCCTGGGCTCAAATGATCCTCCTGCCTCAGCCTCCTCAGTAGCTGGGACCACAGACATGCACCACTGCACCCAGCAGCTATCATATTTTTTAAAAAACTTAAATCAAATGGACTTTAAAAATCATGGCCGGGTGTGGTGGCTCACGCCTGTAGTCCTAGCTCTCTGGGAGGCCGAGGCGGGCGGATTGTGTGAGCTCAGGAGTTCGAAACCAGCCTGAGCAAGAACGAGACCCCATCTCTACTAAAAATAGAAAGAAATTAATTGGACAACTAAAAATATATAAAAAAAAACTAGCTGGGCA
>CAUYSK010037608.1:0-15148 GCA_963575035.1 Avahi laniger
AAAAAAAAAAAAAAAAAAAGAGAAGGAGAAATAAAAACTTTCTCAGATAAACAAAAATTGAGGAAATTTGCTGCCAGTAGACCTACTATGGAAGAAATGTTAAAAGAAGTTTTTTAGAGAAAAGGAAAATTATATAGGTCAGAAACTCAGATGTACATAAAGAAGAGCCTAGGAGAAGGAATAAATTAAGGTAAAATTTAAAAAATTTAATTGTTTTATTCTCATTAATTTAATATTTTCTAACATAATAGCAACAATGTATCTGATTATGTATGTGAGTATATGTACATGTGCTTATTTAGGCTCATGTATAAATTAAAGACAGCAATCATACAAGGAATGCGAGGGAGGAATTACGATTATTTTGTTATTATAAGGTACTCATACTATTCATAAAATGGTATAGTGTTATTTAAAAGTAGACTCAGATTAGTTGTAAATATATATTGCAAGCTCTGACACAACCACTAAAAAAAGTAAAAAAGAAAAAAGTATAACTGATTATCTAGGAAAGAAGGGAAAACAAAATCATCAAATGCTCAATTAAACATTTCTATCAAAAGACAGAAAAATAGTGTGCTATTGACTGAATGTTTGCCCCCCTCCAAAACTTATGTAGAAATTTAATTGCCAATGTAACAGTATTGGGAGGTGGAGCCTTTTAGAGGTGATTATGCCATAAGGGCTCCACCCTCATGGGTGGGTTTAATGCCTTAATAAGAGGGCTTCCAGGAGTATGTTTTCTCTCTTGGCTATTCCTCTCTTCTGCCATGTGAGGAACAGTGTTGTTCCCCTCCAGAGAATGCAGCATTCAAAGTGTCATTTTGGGAGCAGAAACCAAGCCCTTACCAGACACCATGGCTGCTGGCACCTGGCTATTGGACTTCTATAACTCCAGTCTCCACAACTGTGGGCCAATAAACTTTTGTTCATTATAAATTACACACTCTTTGGTATTCTGTTATAGCAGCCCAAATGGACTAAGACAGGGTAGAAGACAAAAATAGAAACAAAGAACGAGAGCAATAAATAAAAAACAATAACAAATACAATAGATATTAATTCAACTATATTAATAATCACTTTAAACATCAGTGACCTAAATACACCAATTTAAAGACAAATTTTGTTAGAGTGAATCAAAAAACAAGATCCAGCCATATGTTGTGTATAAGAAAAATACTTTATATGAAAAGACACATATAAATTACAAGTAAATAAATGGAGAAAAATAAACCATGCTAGCACAAACTGTAAGAAAGTTGAGTTACTGTGTTAATTTAAGACAAAAAAGACTTGAGAGCAAGGGAAGTTAGAAATAAAGAGGGGCGTTACACAATGATAAAGGGATTATTTCTCTGGGGAGATATAACAATAATAAATATGTGTGTGCCTAACAACACAGTGTCAAAATACATGAGGCAAAAACTGATAGAACCGCAAGGATAAATAAATGAATTTGCTATGATAGTTGGAGATTTCAACGTCTCATGATCAGAAATGGACAAATCAAGCAGGGAGAAAATCATTAAGAACACAGGTAAACTCAACAATTCCATCAATCAACTGAGTATAGAGGCTTATCAATTTTATTGATTTTTTGAAAGGATCAGCTTTTGGTTTTGTTGATTTTCTCTATTGTTTTCCTATTTTCAGTTCAATTGATTTCTGTTTTAATTTTTATTATTTCTTTTCCTCTACTTACTTTGAAATTAATTTCCTCTTTGTTTCCTAGTTTCCTTATATAACTGATTTTAAATATTTCTTCTCTGCTAATATATACATTCAATGCTATAAGTTTACCTCTAAGCACTGCTTTTGCTGCATCACACAAATTTCAAGTTGTATTTTCATTTTTGTTTAGTTCAAAATATTTTTATGTTTCTCCAGAGACTTCTTTTTTGGGTCATGTGTTATTTAGGAGTGTGTTGTTTAACCTCTACATATTTTGAAATTTTCCAGCTATCTTTCTATTCTTTCTATTATTGATTTGTAGTTCATTTAAATCACTGGACTGAATAAGGAAGATCCATCTTCACCCAATGTGGCCAGGCACAATCCAATTGGCTAAGGATTTAGATAGAACAAAAAGGCAGAAACAAGGTCAATTCTCTCTCTTTCTTCTGGAACAGGAACACGCTTCTTCCCCTGCCCTTACTTACACCAGCAGTCCCCCAGTTTCTCAGATCTTCACCTCAGATTGAGAGTTACACTGTCAGCTCCCCTGGTTCTCAGGCCTTTGGACTTGGACTGAGAGTCGCACCATTATCTTCCCTGATTCTGAGGCTTTTGGACTTGGACTGAGCTTCACTATTGGCCTCCTATTTCTCCAGCTCACAGATGGCTTATAGTAGTACTTCTCATGCTCCATAATCACATGATCTAATTTCCCTAATAAATCTCCTCTCATCTATCTACCTACATATCTATCTACCTATCTATTTGTCTCCTATTGGTTCTGTCTCTTTGGAGAACTCTGGCTAGTACAGAGTTGAAAACATATGCCCACTTAAAGGCCTACGCATGATAATTATAGTAGGTTCATTTGTAATTGCCAAAACCCACAAGCAATCAAGATGCCTTGCAGTGGGTGAATGGACAAACTGTGGTATAGCTATACAATGCAATAATATTCACTGTTAAAAAGAAATGAGCCATCAAGCCATAAAAAGACACTAAAGAAACATAAATATATATTACTAAGTAAAAAAAGCCAATCTCAAAAGGTGACATATTGTACAATTACAACTCTGTGACATTCTGAAAAAGGCAAAACTATGGAGACAATAAACAGATCAATAGTGTGCTCACTTCAGCAGCATATACACTAAAATTGGAATGACACAGAGAAAACTAGCATGGCCTCTGCACAAGGATAACATGGAAATTAATGAAGCATTACATATTAAAAAGAAAAGAGTGAATCCTAATATAAAGTGGGGCTTTGGGTGATAAAGATACATCAATATAGATTAATCAGTTTTAACAAATGTACCACTCCAGTGGGGGATTTTGATAATGGCTATGCCTGTGTGGGAACCGGGAGTATATGGGAAATCCCTATACCTGAAGCTCAATTTTACTGTGAACCTAAAACTGTTTTAAAAAATAAAGTCTAATAAAAAAAATTTTTTTAGCTATTATCTACTGTGAAACACAGTCCTGGGCCCTGGGGAATATGGATGAAGGTTTCTTTGTATGCATACATACATACAAATAAACTCTGCCTATTATAAAACTAGTGTTTACTGGCTTTATAATAAAACTCAGTTACTTGACTACTTTGCCTATCTCTTCATTTCTAACCAGCTTCTTTTTTTTTTTTTCTGCTTCTCCTGGGATATCTTTATTTTTTATTTATTTATTTACTTTTTAATTTCAGAATATTATGGGGGTACAAACTCTTTGATCACATAAATTGCTTTTGCACTGCCCACATCAAAGCTGTAAGTGTGCCTATCCCCCAGACAGTGCACACTGCACCCCTTAGGTGTGAATTTACCCATCTGCTCCTCCCTCTCCCCACCTGCCCAATCCACAATGAATGTTACTTCCATATGTGCACTTAAGTGTTGATTGATTAGTACCAATTTAATGGTGAGTACACATGGTGTTTGTTTTTCCATTCTTGTGATGCTTCACTTAGAAGAATGGGCTCCAGTTCCATCCAGGATAATACAAGAGGTATTAGTTCATCATTGATTCTTATGGCTGAGTAGTACTCCATGGTATACATGTACCACATTTTGCTATCCACTCATATATTATTGGACACTTGGGTTGTTTCTACATCTTCACAATTGTGAATTGTGATGCTATAAACATTCTAGTGCAGATGTCTTTTTTACAGAATGTCTTTCTTTCCTTTGGGTAGATACCCAGTAGTGGGATTGGTGGATCAAATGGTAGTTCTATTTTTAGTTCTTTGAGGTATATCCATACTACTTTCCAAAGGGATTGTACTAGTTTGCAGTCCCACCAGCAATGTATGAGTGTTCCTATCTCTCCACATCCACACCAACATTTGTTGTATTGGAATTTTTTGATAAAAGCCATTTAACTGGAGGTGAGTGATATCTCATTGTGGTTTTGATTTGCATTTTCCTGATGATTAAAGATGTCGAGCATTTTTTCATATATTTCTTGGCCATTAGTCTATCTTTTTTTGAAAAGTTTCTGTTCCTATCCTTTCCCCACTTTTTAGTTGGACTGTTTGATTTTTTTTCTTGCTGATTTTCCTTAGTTCTTTATAGATTCTAGTTATCAGTGCTTTATCAGATGTATAGTATGCAAATATTTTCTCCCATTCTGCAGGTTGTCTATTTGCTCTAATGATTGTTTCCTTGGCTATGCAGAAGCTTTTTAATTTGATCAGGTCCAATTTATTTATTTTTGCTGTTGCTGTGATTGCTTTTGTGGAGAACAAATGGGTCTAACAAACACTTACATGACATTTTACCTGCAAACTACTGAATATACATTCTTCTCATCAGCACATGGAACATTCTCCAAGAGTGATCATATATTAGGCCACAGAACATGTCTCAACAAATTCAAAAAAATAGAAATCATACCACGTATCTTCTCAGATCACAGTGGAATAAAACCAGAAATCAACTCCAAGAGAAACATCCAATTCTACACAAAGTCATGGAAATTAAACAATCTACTGCTCAATGATTATTGGTTCAATAATGAAATTAAGATGAAAATCAAAAAATTCCTCAAACTGAACAGCAAAGGAGATACAGCTACCAAAAATCTGTGAGATTCAGCAAAAGAAGTCCTAAGGAGAAAATTCATAGCCTTAAATGCCCGAAAAGAGACAGATCACAAATTAATAATCTAATGACATTTCTCAAGAAACTAGAAAATGAAGAACAAACCAAACCCAAAATAAGCAGAAGAAAAAAAATAACTAAGATCAGAGCAGAACTAAATGAAATCGAGAACAAACAAACAAACAAAAAACACAAAGCATCAATGAAACAAAAAGTTGGTTCTCTAAAAAGATAAACATGGCAGTATTAAACAAAAAGAAAAAATCTGGAAGCATCACATTACAATACTTCAAACTATACTATGAGGCTATAGTAACCAAAAAAGCACGGTATCAGTACAAAAATAGAAACATAGATGAATGGAACAGAACAGAAAAGCCACACATAAAACTATCCACATATAGCCAACTGATCTTTGACCAAGCAGACAACAATATACACTGGGGAAAAGAAGACCCATTCAGGAACCGGTGCTGGGAAAATTGGATAGCCACATGTAGAAGACTGAAACAGGATCCATAACTCTTACCATTCACAAAAATCAATTCAAAGTGGATAAAAGACTTATATGTAAGGCATGAAACCATAAGAATTCTACAAGAAAACTATAAGAAAATGTTAGAAAAACTCTTAGATATTGGCCTAGGCAAAGAATTTATGAGGAAGACTCCAAGGGATCAGAGCAACAACAAAAATAAATAAATGGGATTTGATTAAACTAAAAAGCTTCTGCACAGGTAAGAAAACAATCAACAGAACCAATAGACAATCTATGAAATGGGAGAAAATATTTGCAAGCTATATGGCCAATAAAGGGCTAATCTAGCAGAATCTACAAAGAACTCAAGCAAATCAGCAAGGAAAAAACAAACCATCCCATTATAATGTGGACAAAAGACATGAACAGAAACTTTTCAAAAGACGATAGACAAATGGCCACCAAACATATGAAAAAATGCTCAAAGTCACTAATTATTATGGAAATGAAAATTAAAACCACAATGAGATATCACCTTACTTCAATTGGAATGGCTTTTATTAAAAGTCCAAAAACAGTAGATGCTGACACCGATGCAGAAAGAAAGGAATGCTTACACACTGTCTGTTGGTGGGACTCCAAATTAGTACAACCCCTATGGAAAACGGTTTGGAGATTCCTCAAAGAACTAAAAGTTGACCTATCATTTGATCCAGCAGTCCCACTACTGAATATTTACTGAAAGCAAAAGAAGTCAATTTATCAAACAGATATATGTACTCAAATATTTTTTGCAGCACAATTCCTAGTTGCAAAGATGTGGAATCAACCCAAATGCCCCTCAATTCATGAATGGATTAAAAAAATGTTGTATATATATGCACACTATGGAATACTACTCGGCCATGAATATGAATAAATTAAGCCCTTTTGCAACAACTTGGATGGAACTGGAAACCATTATCCTAAGTGAAGTATCTAAAGATTAGAAAAATGAAAACCACAGGTACTTGCTATTAAACTGGAACTAACCGATGAGCACCCATGTGCACAGATGGAAATAAAACTCAGAGAAAATCAAGCAGAGGGGAGGAAGGAATGGGAAAAAACCTACCTAACTGGTACAATGAACACTATCTGGGTGATGGGCACACCTATAATTCTGACTCAAGCATAACAAAATTGATACATATAACCAAAAACATTTATACTCTCGTAATATTTTGAAATAAAAAAAATTAAGGTGGTACGAATGTTTTTGTTACTTGGATACCTTGCATAATGCTTAAGGTGGGGCTTTTAGCGTGCCTGTCACCAGAATAATGTTCATTGTACTCAAGAGGTAAGTTTGTATACCTCGTCCCATCCCACCCTCCCACTTCTTGTTTTCCAATGTTCTTTACATCTCTTTGAGCCCATTTGTTCCCGTTATTTAGCTCCCAATTATTAGAGAGTACATGTGGTGTTTGTTTTTCCAATCCTGAGATACTTCACTTAGAATAATGGTTTCCAACAACTGGAGATCTTTGTGTGAGCCAAACTTGTATCTTGTCTACAGGGGAAAAATTATTAAAAACTCATCTAGTTCCCAAGATTTTTTATTTGCCACCCTGCTATATTTGTGTTTACTTCTTTCATTCTTAGGAATGGAGGTGAGGATGGTTGGAGGGGAACTAAGATGAGTGAGCTATTGTTTCAAAGATTTAAAACTAAGAATTGCACAAAAGGCCATGGACTTCCAAAACCACTCCCAAAGAGGAAATGTGTTGCCAGGCCCATGAAAAAAGATTTTCTGCTTGAATTCAGTATGTAGTATTCCTTTGTTATACAATAATTTCAAATCAATGTACTCTGAATGTTAAATTTTAAAAATACAAGTTAGATCAAAATATAAAACTTATCATCATTAAATTTTTTAGTTCTATGGAGTTGAATTTCCTTTTACTCTTATGCATAAAGGGAAAAAAAAAGAATAAAACCAAAGTTCTCATTTTAAAAAACACCTCCACAATTTGGAATTTGGTTGTTCTCAAACGATAAAATTTCTGCCAAATGGATGACAAGCTGTTGTTAAGGCATAATGGGAGGCTTCTGTGGGAGTATGCAATGGATTAATGCACAAAAATTGCATCACATTTTGGTCTCAGATACTTTTTGAAAAGGAAAGAATATAAATTTCAAATCTTTTACTAATCTTTCTCAATAACTCTGGCATTTACTGACAGATGTCCAATATAAGCTTGTAGCATTAACCCTAGAAATAAAAATATTAAGAAATATCAAAATTATTTTCAATGTCTTTCTACCTTATCACTTTCTTAGGAATCTAAAATGACTCAATAAGCCAAAGAATACTAGTAAAAAGTAAAAACATACTTAGAGATTAATAAAATATGAATTCACAAATGTTAAGATAACAGGAGAATTAGGAATAAAAACTTAATGATCATACTGCAACCAAAAATTGCAGGTCTTTTTGCATACTTTTATTATTGAATCTTTACAGCAACCACAATGTATGTTTTATTATTCTCATTTTAAAATTAGAAGCTGACTATAGAGAGATTATAATTTATTAAGGATCAAATAACTAGTTAGTTATGGAAACAGAACTCAAATCCCGGGTTTTTGTGGATTTTTTTAAGGCCCTTCTTATTCAAAAGTTCTGTAATTTATAAATTTTTCCTAATGTTTCAAAATTTTTCTCAAATATAGACAACACAGGAGCAGTTAAGTTGAACAGTTTTTACAATATGAGGGATGTAAATAGCTTCCTGTTCTATGATCCTATAAACTTATCTTAGCATCAACACTTTTTGGAAAGAAGCCATTATTATACAAGGGAGTTCCCAGAAATGAGCCAAAATAAAACCCTTGAAAATAGAATCCTATGAACCTTTCATTTCATATCCTCTGGGGAAGTAAATGAAGAATCCTCATCCCACATGGTAATGCTTCTTGCTGATCATCTCTTCTTTGGGAAGGGTTATGCTGCATTCCTGAGATGTTTGAGGTCATTATGAGAGGTTGGCTTCATTCCCATCCACACCCATAATTAAGGAAAATAGAGTTCAAATTCAGTTAGTTGGTCAGTATAAACTAACCCTCTGTAACATAGAGCTCCCATCCATTCTTCAACTCACAAATAGCCTTCCAAGTAATTTCATAGCAATAGCCTATCATTGACTCCAAAACAATTTAGGAAATTCACCTTATTTTGTTGTTCATAATGATGAATTGTCATTTGTTAGCCTCACAATAGCCAGGTAAGATAAGTTAGGAAATTTAGAGTGAGGCATTTTACCTCCAATCTGAGAAGGAGGGTATGCCTTAAATACAGAAGATTAGGACTGCTAGGAGTACACACTTACATAACTCAGGTTGGCTCACAACATGTCTTTCTGGTTTGTTGGGATTAATGTTTGGAAGGAAAGTCAAGAGAAACTATTCCATATATTTTTTAAATCAGGGATAATAAATGAAATATCACATTCTAACTTCTTATCTCCTTAAACATATCATTCCTATCTTACATTCAAATGGACACAGTAAGGGATTTGAACCAGGGCCAGCAATAGCAGTCAGAGGAATATGTGCTTTCAGCTCTTGGACTTTCAAGAAATATAACAAAAGGAATCTTGTTAAGCTTTCATTTAACTCACGGTCACCATCAAGCAACATAGATGTCCCTAAAAGAAAATCCGGAAGAGAAATTAGCTTCTAATTTAACAGTAATTTTCCCTCCAATAAAACTATTATCTCCACCTTAGAGTCCAAGAGTTCAAACAAGTTTGCAAAGCATACATGCCTCCTCTCTGGAGAACGTTCCAGAGAGGAGGCATGTTCAACAGCAAAAAAACAAAAAAGAGTTTGTTTTCACAACATGATTCCTAACACTCATGACCTGCTCAGGGGAAAAGATTCAAAAATGCTTCTTATATTTGCCATTTCTCAAATTCCTTCAGCTGAAAATATTCAATATGCCAAGGTGTCATATTTTTCAGTATTGAGTCTTTTATCCCATCACCTGCTTGATTGTCTTTTAAGGGACCACGTCATCAACAAGAGTCCCTAAGTTAACGGATGTCAGAAAATACTTCCATGTCACAGTGACCTTAAGAAAACAGGTATCGCTCCTCTTTGTATCTTATTTTTTTCCATTTTAATAGAGATCTATCAAATAAAAATCATGAATGAACTTTTTTTTTTTTTTGAGACAGAGTCTCACTCTGTTGCCTGGAGTAGAGTGCCATGGCGTCAGCCTATCTCACAGCAACCTCAAACTCCTGGGCTGGAGCAATCCTACTGCCTCAGCCTCTGGAGTAGCTAGGACTACAGACATGCGCCACCATGCCCAGCTAATTTTTTCTATATAGATTTTTAGTTGTCCAAATAATTTCTTTCTATTTTTAGTAGAGTCGGGGTCTCCCTCTTGCTCAAGCTGGTCTCGAATTCCTGACCTTGAGCGATCCACCCGCCTTGGCCTCCCAGAGTGCTAGGATTATAGGCGTGAGCCACCGCGCCCGGCCCATGAATGAACTTTTAACATACTGTTTTTCTAAGCCTCTAAGCCATCAGTTGACCCCTTTAGGGTGAGTGTGAAGAAGCATCTAGTTGATTGTATGGAACTGACATCAGGCCATACACTGCCTCTGTCTGTCCATCGAAAGTAGACCAGGAGGTTGTCTATTAGTGATCATGCATGTCTGGTTACTGACAGCAGAAATTATTTGTCTTTTGAATCAAAGAAGCTTATTTACATTAGATGTAGGAAATAATTTTCACATGAATATATTCCAGAAGGGACTATTTTGAATAGAAATTTCAGTTCCCTGATCACATAGTGCTTATTACAGACTCTGCAGGATGAATGTCATTAAATCAGGTATATATTTGACTTTGCCTTAGGGCCTTGACTCTCATTCTGTCTTTCACTACAGGTCCTGGAGCCTCTCTGCTTTGTATGAGAGAGAGCACTTTATATAAATTAACCACATTCAAAGAAGTCTGTTGTGTATTCTAGATGGTTATGTAGTAAACTTGACCTTAACAAGGGCTATGCCCAATGCTTCGGAAAAAGCATCAAAACACAGACAGATACTTATTTATGCAGTCTCTTAGCTTTCTTAGAAATCTCATTTCTCTCAAGAATTACAATATTTTGTTTATTATAATTCCTACATTATATTCAAGCTTTAACCTTCTCTTGAGGGCCGTATTTCACAAACAATATTTGGCCACCCCTCCCGAAATTTACCACAAGAAGTAAAAAATAAAAAAGAAAAAAAGTACAGATGAGAGTACTGGATAGTGACCTAGGATCACTCACCACATAAGGGACTGTCTCAATTCACATGTGGAGTCAAATTTTTGCCTCAGCAAAATAAAAGAAAAGTACATTTAGGTATGTATATAATGGTCAAAATCATCTTAACCTCTGAGACTCTACTTGACAGTGATTCACACTGGAAAACAGATAAGATTTTTATCTTAGTTTATTAAGACTGCTATAACAAAATACCATAGACAGAGTACGTTATAAACAACAGAAATTTATTTCTCACAGTTATGGAGGCCAGGACGTCCAAAATCAAGACACTGGCAGGTTTGGTGTCTGGTGAGGGTCTTCTTTCTGAGTCACAGATGACAGCTGTATCTCATATGATGGCAAGACTCAAAAGAGTACCTTAGGTTCTATTTTATAAGGGCACTAATTCCATTCCTGAGGGCTCCATACCTATCACTGAATCACCTCCCCCCAAGTCCCCACCTCCTAGTACCATCACTTGGGAATTAGGATTTCAACATATGAACTTTGGAGAGACACAAACATTCAGACCATAGCAATCTTCTTATCTCATTGCATGCTAGTCTGAGAACAAAATAAGGTATTATTAAAGACTGTCTTTGTTATTTGTACTCCATCCATATGATCTTTCCCTCACCACTGGCTAACACAACTGCCTTGATTCTAGATTCTTGATTTGATGCTCTCAAACTTACCACCTTCATTTTGGCCACCTCTACCTATTTAGACTGTAAAACATTTGTTGCTACTAAGGTTTTTCTTGTACATCTTATTTCCCAGTATCCTAACATTAATGTCTACTTACCTGTATCTCATCCCTTACCACTGCCACTGTTGTTTGTGGCCCTTCAAGCTGACAATAGATTGATTCGATGAATCCACAAGAATATGAACTAGGGTTTTTGAGGCCTCCATTTGTCATATTTCCTACTCACTAATAGTGTGCTCCTGGACAGTTTACTTAAAAGCCTTGACCTCACTTAGCTTAGTCATGGAATAGAGAAAAACATCTTCCTACGTGGTTAGGAGGGACAGGTGAGAAAAGGCTTTGTCTGTTCACAAATGAGTTTTGATTTAAGACAACAGCAGGACTCTAGGTTTCCATGAGTAATAGTGCCAATTATACCCTTCCTATTTACTTGGGAAAAGAGTATGGGCAGGATGGGGTGGGACCACTAATATCTGAAAGAAGGTATAGTACAAGAAAAAGGACTTTATTATCTTCTCAGATTAAACAAAGAATTCACCTATCAATGTTTGGTACCTTCCCAAGTACCTCTGCTAGCAAACTTCCTTTCTGGTATAAATGTATCAAAAGGTAATTGCTAGAAGAGCCCAATTTACAAAACAAAATGATATTTTTAAAAGAGATACTGCATTTACTTTGACAGAATTTAATGAACCATTCTTTGGAATAATTTGCTCACATAGTACTAAACAAACCCCTGCCAAATTATCTTGATTTTACTTTCTCTACATTCCATTTTGGATAGAAAATTAACATATCTATCTTATGAACCTCAAATGTAGTCTGCTGGTTTACTTTTAATTAAAGAGATACCTATTCACATTCTCTTTCTCCTCCTGATCTCCCATTTCCACTTTTAGGTCATTAATATGTTTTTATTGGCTTTCAAAAAGGTTTGACATTTTCTTATTTTCATTAGTATTTTGCCAAGATGAAAGAACAGGGCATGAAGAAAGAGTCTTTATTTGTGAACTTGCCATTCTCTCTTGAATAACCAAATTTCTTTTTATCTATATCTTTGGGGAAAAAAATATTCCAAGTGAAAAGGAGAATCTGAGCACAGTTACGCTCCTTGGTTGGTAGATCTCATGTGCGATAGGACTTTACCAGACTCAGATTAGAGTTTTCAGATAGAGTCAAGGGTAGATTGTCAGAGCAGATACTTCTCCCAGATTTTATGCAACTAATGAGGTCATTTTCAAGATTCTTGGTTTTTTGTGGACCAGAAAGCCGGTTTATTAACTCGATCTATGATAGATTCATTGGAAGTTTTCAGATGACCTTCAAGGAGACTGTCCACAAATGGAGAGGTCCATGAATTTAAGATAATGTCAGATACACTAGGTTACAGATGATTAAAAAAACACAGCAGTAGTCCTCTTATAACCTATTCGTCCCGCATGTTTCTTAGGTCAATTGATTTTTATTTCAGATGAAACCCAAGTTGTCCTCTGTTTTTTGTACACCGGTATGTAACATAATATGATGATACGAATAGCTCCCATTTTCTGAATGCCTACTGTGTGCCAGATGCTAAGTGCTTTCCTTTTTTTACCTTCATATCAGCTTATCAAGGGAAGCATTACTATTCCTATCTTACAGATGAGAAACCTAAAGATCAAAGAGGTTAAACCACTTGCTTAAGGTGACAGAAGTCATAAGGGATAGAAATGAGATTCAAACCGAAGTCTGAATCCAAATCCCTTGTCTTTCCCCTCTACTAGACTTTATTTCCATATGATGTTTCCTCTTTTGTGATGGAAGCCAATGTGTAAAATATCAATGTTTTCCAACAGTTTTCCAAATAAATCATTTATTTCTGCAAACAGTTATTTTTCAGGGTCTTTTTCAGCATCACTGACCATTCATATGTATGTGATCAAATGGAAAGTGCTTCTCCCACTCACCCCTTATCCATTCCCCACTCTCACCTTCCAATGATATGCTGGAGCAAATCCTGATATTAGTAAAAAGGATCTAAGAACTTAGGCAAGTTTCTATAATTAGCTCCCACTTATTCATTCTGTGACATTTCCTTGAGTCACAAGGAAATGCTCTTTCTGAAAAAGTAAACCCTTTTAACTTACTATAAATTTGATATATTTTAATATTTGTATGCTGCAGGCTTGATATCTATCCAAACACAAACCACAACATATTTTGTAAAAAGATATTTACATATCCTTTTTATTCTGTTGGTGGCATAGATAAAAAGTTTTTGCAGCTGATATAGTCAAATGAAACATTTTAGGAAGAAGCAAACGTTTACGAACACACAACCATCTATCTGGAATGGCTATGATAACCATGGGAATTGTAATCTCCGATATGTCCAAAGGAAAAGCTCCAAACTAAGATATCTAGAGAACTTTCCTACCTTTCTCACTTTGTCCTCCACTCCACCACAAATTTTCAGCAAATATTTAGTATCTGGGATTAAAGTTCATCAAAACAGCAAGATAACAGGGAAATAGCTTAAGTGCCCTGGACAGCTAGGCTTCTTTAACACTCATTTATTGAATGTCCAAGCCCTGTGATAAGATTGGGGCTGTATATATTATATACAATTAAGGAAAAACTAAAAGAAAAATTAATGTACTTTGAATGGGAAGGGTTAAATAAACAATGGTGTATTTACTTGTTGGAATAGTATGCAGACAGCAAAATCGATGGTTTCAAAGACATAAAATAATGGGAGGAGCAGAAGATAGTTAATTGCATAGTAGGATTACTGAATTATTAAAAACAAATAAATGGCTAGACACTGGAGAAACACGCAATGTGATAAACCAAAGTCACGATAATGGGTTTTTTTATAAGTAATTGAATGATAGGTGATTTCATTTCTCTTCCTTTATATGTATCAACTTTATGAAAACCTTATAAACAAGAAATGCTTGACCTTCTGGAGGCATGGACAGAATGATTAGCTAGAGCATGAGATAGAGATGCTAATCCTGCCTAAGGAAGTGAGAAAGACATCACAAGAATGTGGAGCTGGTATTTAAGGAGAGGTTTGTCAGGCAATTACGGGTTGTGGGGAGGACATTCCAGACATAGAATAGTAAAATTACCTGGTGCTTTCTGGAGCAATGATAATGTGTCCTGTACTTGGCCTAAGCATATCATGACCGAAATGCCTGAAACATTATTAGGTAATAATCATGGCAAGTCTCTTCACAAGTGGACCTTAAATAAGCAAATAGGATTTTATGTAAGAGCAAAGAGAACTGCATGAGATAATACAATGTGTGAAACTGATTTCAAGTAATTTTGACAATATTATTATGCTTCAGCCATTGTTATTGCCTATCACCCACCTGCTTGGGACACTCTAGGGCTATTTATTTGTCCATCGTCCTATGCAAGTTGCAGTAATTGTAATGAAAGGGGGCCACAAGGTGAGGTTGAAGAGAGGTAAGTCAGGCCACATGACATTCTGGCCTTCAGTTTAATGCCAGCAGTGGCTCTTTATGAGAAGGGGAATGACAGCTCGGATTTATTTCTGTAAGAAGAGGCCTCTATCAAAAAATCACAAAACAACAAATGTTGGCGAGGATGTGGAGAGACAGGAACACTCTTACACTGCTGGTGGGACTGCAAATTAGTGCAACCTCTGTGGAAAAGAATTTGGAATACCTCAGAGAGCTAAAAATAGAAATACCATTCGATCCAGCAATAGCGCTATTAGGCATCTACCCAAAAGAGCACAAAACATTCTACTATAAAGAATCTAACATTTTTAAGATTACAGAATGGTTTATCATTACGTTGACCTCATGAACGCATGCATACAGTCTCTCAAGTTCTCCTTGGTTCAGCTAGAAGGGAAT
>CAUYSK010037610.1:0-49305 GCA_963575035.1 Avahi laniger
ATTTCTGCTATTCCTAGCCCCAGCCCCCAGGTCTGCACTATGCCTTGCCTTGTCTAATGCATTATCTCTCGCTTACAAGGACCCTGACAGATGGTGGCCATACCTAGGTATGTCATGGTAAAACTGCTAGAAGAAGATGAATGAGGAGGAGGGGGAGAAGAGTGGAGACAGAGAGAGATAAAGAAAGAGCCTTAAAAGCATCACAGGGAGAAAGACAGAATTCCTACGGCAGAATAAGTAAACCAAGAGTTGAACTCTCAAAAGAAATAATATTACAGCAATCAGATGATTATGGAAAAACATATCCAAATAACCAAAAAATAATAATTGCCAATCTATCATAGAATTCAATAACCAGTGTAACATCTTTCAAGAATCAAAACAAAGACATTTTTAGATAAACAAAATCTGAGAGAATTGGTCGCCAGCAGACTAAATACTGAAGTATATCCTCCAAGCAGAAGCAAAAATTTACCAAATGGAAGGTAGAAGGTGGTAGAAGGAATGAGGATCTATGAAATGGATAACAGATAAAAAAGGGCATGCAGTACATAAAACAACAATGAAAATACATATAGAATATATACACCTGACAATAGTAGCATGTAAGTAAAGAAGAAGGTAAAAGAATTTAAAGTGTTCTAAAATCCTTGCAATATCTGGGAAGAGGCACTAGTACTAATTTACAATATAATTTGAAAAGTCTTTGTTGTATTTTCCAGAGTATCCACTAAAATAGTGGTAAAAGAATATAAAAAGTTAATAGAGAGGTGGAATAATATGAAATAATCAATCCCCCCAAAAAAAATAAGAGGGGGGAACAGAACAAGTGGGACAAATAAGAGCAAATGGCAAGATAGAAGATATTTTTTAAAATCATATCAAATGTAATAAAGGCAATGAATTAAATACTTTAAATTAAAGGCAAATGTGTGAGACTGGATTAAAAAATAGGCTTCTTAGAGGAAATATACCTAAGATACAAGAATATAGTAAGGTTTATGTTAAAGAATGAAAAATATATACCATATAAACACTAAAAACAAAAAAGCTGGTATAGCTCTATTATTATCACACAAAGTAGACTTTAAAGAAAATTATTACTAGACAGATACACTTCACATGTTAAAGGGTTCAAATTATCCAGACTCAGTAGTTCACACCTGTCATCCCAACGCTTAGGGAGGCCGAGAGAGGAGGATTGCTTGAGGCCAGGAGTTTGAAACCGGCCTGAGCAACACAGCAAGACCCCATGTCCCTACAAAAACATTTAATTTAATTGAAAAGTGTGCCAGGCATGCTGGTGTGTTCCTGTAGTCCTTAGCTACTCGGGAGGCGAGACGGGAGGATCACTTGAGCCCAAGCGTTCAAGGTTATAGTGAGCTATAATAACACCACTGCACTCCAACCTAGGCAACAAAGCAAGATCCTGTCTCTTAAAAAGAAAAAGACTCAGGCCAGGCATGGTGTCTCCTGGAGTATTTGCCAATTCCACGGAGGCAGCTAAAAGAATAAAGATCTGACCATTGCTTTTCACAGCTCTTGGATTTAGGGGGACAAAAGTTGGTGGAGAATTAAAAGAGAAGTACAACTTGGGCTGACCAGAAAGGAAGGAGGCTGGGAGAGAAGACGGTGTGCCAGCAGAGGGGAGTCAAGCACAGCAGCAGAGTGCGTTTTACTCCAAGTGCAGAGCTCTTTCATAGCCTCAGAGAAATTTTCTTCTAGGTTTTACTTTAAAAAAAAAAAAAAAAAACAACTCCGGGATCACAGCTTCACAGTAAATCACTGCTTGCCGAAGCGGGATCAGCTTCTGCTGTTAAAAATGCTCCCCCGGCCCCTCCCCGGCTCCCGCACACACATGCCCCAAGTGTGATGGTAACTCAGGGGTCTGTGTAGGGTACAGCACCTACAGCCCACTTTCCCATCTGAAGCCTCTGCTTGAACAAAGAGGCACGTCACCTCCACAATCCTTGGCCCACTGCGAGCACGAGTCAGGAAGAAGACTGATGAAATAAATAAATCAAAGGAAAAGTTCTAGACAACGTTGCCCACATCAGGGCAGTGGCGGCTCTACTAACATCACTGAAACAGACTCAGCCCCCGGCCACTGCTGGCAGGTCGAGATCATCAAAAGAGAAACTGCGGCACTTCCTGCCGCTAACAAGACATGAGAGTAAAAACTACAGTGTGTCTGTTTTTTTCCACTTTTTACCAAAATAATTGGATGGCGGAAATACTCAGCACAAACATAAAAGAGAGAAATGCCGAGGAAAAAATGTGAAGACACTACCGTACAATTTAGTTTTCCTGCCTTTTGTACTATCAGACATAATGACCTGTGTGAAGCGTTGTTGGTTTTTATCCAGGAATTGTCACAGGCTGCTAAGATGTGCTCAGCATCCGGAGGTCTCACCTCTCCACATCCCAGGGACCCACAGGAGGAGGAAAGCCAGGACGAGGCCTGAACTGATCAGGGCTGAAATAATAAATGCTATTCAGCAATGACTTTTTTAAACTGCTATTACTAAATGAATTGTGGTGCATCCATACAATAGAAGATTATTCAGCAATAAAAAGAAATGAGCTATGAGAAAAAGACACAGAGGAACCTTAGCATACTGCTAAGTGAAAGAAGCCAATCTGAAAGACTCCATAGTGTATGATTCCAACGTTATGACATTCTGGAAAAGCAAAACTGTGGCATAAAGACACCAGTGTGGCCAGGAATGGTGATGGTGGGAAGGGCGTGGGGGCGGGGCATGAACAGGTAGAGCACAGGGGATGGTCTAGGCAGTGACACTACTCAGTATGATACTGCAGTGGTAGATAATGTCATCATACACTTGTCTGCCCCACCGAATGTACAACACAGAGAGTGAACCCTAATGTAAACTATGCACTTCAGCTAACACTAATATATCAATACTGGCTCATCAATTGTAACAAATGCACCACACATATCCAAAATGTTCATAACAGGGAAAACTGTAGGGGGCAGGAGGCGAGGGGCGGTCTCGGTACATCTCACTCCATTTTTTTATACACTAAAACTGCTCTAAAAAAATAAAGTCTACTAATTTAAAAAACAAATTGCTATTATGAGCCACAGAGAGCACCTGTACAGTATTGCTAGAATGTGGGGGAAGAAAAGCCCTGGTCATCTCATGACTTTCACCTGACAGCTTCCTACCAGCTTCCAGCTGGACAGCAGAGGAGTCTCCTGGGTAAAAATTGAAAAGGTAGCCTTCCAACTAAAAGGAACCACAAATGAGGACTGACAACCACAAATTAACAGGATAAGTAACGCACGCGGGTCCAATTTGCTTTCGGCATCAGTGAGAAGGAAATTCCTGGAAAAGCAGGGAATAGAGAACCTAGGAGAATTTAGAAGTGACGACATTCACCAAGAGAAGCAGGACAGGCAACTAGACCCTGGAGTCACCCGACCTCTGCCCTCAGTGTCCATCCCTGAACACATGCCCCAGTGACAGGTTAGCATCACCCAGGCTGACCACCCAAACCTCTTGTCGCTCAGCTGTGAGAGAGATCCACCAACATAAAGGAAGCAGAAGGGGCCATGCCAGGGAATGATTCAGAGAGGGCTCCCCAGGCACTGAAATGCACAGCTTGGTTTCCCCAACTTCCAGAATCCCTGATGAGACACCATGACCTGCAGGAAAAAGTATGAGCCTAGGAGTCAGGAGACTAGAGTTGGTTTCACTACCTCAAAACAGATGCATCAGCCAAAGGACAAGCTGCCCTTTCCTCTCATCTGCATAACAGGGATGATACTTGCCCTAGAGCAACAGAAGGTTAGAGCTGGGACAGACTCATCATACAGGTGAGGCAAACTAAGTCCAGGGAGATGCAGTGACTTGTACAAGGTTGCACAGCTGGATGGCAAAGTCACACCTGAGTAAAAGTGTTTTGGAAAATTAAATTCATGAAATAAATGGAAGCTGTCGCTAGTGCTATCACCTTGCTCCTGCTCTGCTCTAAGGTGAGCATCTCCCAGGAGAGTAGGCTCTTGGCAAGTGTCAGCTGCATCGCTGGCACTAGCTGGTTGTGCTGCTTTCTGAAGTTACAGAGCCAGGAAGAAAAGCTCTTGGCCACTTCCAGGGTCTAAGGCAACAGAATTGAGTCCCGGGAGATAACACGATTGGCCCCATTCTCCCCTTTGCACTTCCACACTCCAACAGCAATAAGCAATGAGGTTCCTTGGGAGAGTGAATCTGTTTTGTCAATAATAATTCCATCTTTAGTCGATGAAGCACACTAAGCCAACAATCCACTAAGAGCATGAAAGAGACTCATTGGCTTTTGCTTGGACATACCCATTCCAAGCTTTAATTCAGTTTCCAGACCTTTTGTCCTCTAACCAGTTTAACTAACGTACAAACATATTCCCATACGGCCTCCAAAACAGATTATTACCAACAGACTGGAAAATGACGCAAATGTAGTCCATCTACATAAGTGAAACAAGTTTAGCCAAAGGGATAATTTGTGTGGCTTTAATCATGGGGATGGGTTATGTCCACAGGGCCGAATTCACAACTGCAAGCTTTAGCAATTTCCCCTAGTTCTTTCTTGACCCAGGCCTTGGGAGGGTCCAATCTTTTCACTTCGAGAGCTCCCCACTCCCACTCCACATACACAGATGGCAAAGCCAGCACTGTTCGTGTCCATCTTCTTTGGTCTCCATTGGCATGATTAGGAGAACACCAGAGACAATTCAGCTCTGTGTATTTTTTATGAGAAATGAGTCAATAATTTCTTATTTCTCTCCACACTCTCCCAGAAAAATAACCTAGAGCAGAGAGAGAGGCAATCTTAGCTTAGTGACTCCACAACAGATCATGGTTAAGAGAGCATGAGGTGGATGTGAACCTCCTAAGCTATTAATCAGAATTCCCCCACCAAAGGGATTTCCCCTCGGCCTGATCCAGATTTGACAGGTGGCATGCCCTTCATACTCGTTCTGCCCCACAACTCCTTCTAACCACCACCGGCCAAACCACTACCCAAACACTGTGCCTTCAGGAAGGAAAAGTAGTATTATCCCCAAGATGTAGATAGGAAAATCGTGATCCAGAAAAGCTAAATGACATACGCAGTGCTCACAGCTGTCCTAACAGGTGATACGAACAGGACTAAAAGCCAAATAGTTTCCTCACATTGATCTCCTTCCACACCACCACAATTGTAATGAACGGGCAGTATTTTGGGTGTCAGGACAAAGCTTTAAAAGAAATTGCCAAATATGAAATCAAATCTTTACAGAAGCAAATCATAGGTATAATCCCCTAATATTTACATTATTATTTATGATCAAGAAGTAGTAGTAAGAGCTTTGATAGTAAACCCTTTTATAATTAGAAAGCTACTGATAAGTGACACTTTTCCTAGCACTAATCTATTTCATGAATCTAGAAATCAGAAACTACTATTGGCATATTCACAAACAATGGCAAAGGATTGCCAACCCAAAGTACACAGTCCCTGGGGAGAAGCTCTCTGTTCTGTGAACCTACCAGGTAATATTGACACATTTACACATGTGTTTATAGTTCTGCTCATTTTTGATAAGAATCTGTGGAAGCTAAAGAACTGTTCTATTTATTTGCAAAATTTTAGTACCATTACTATAAAAACAACTCAAGTGGTTTTTTTCGAGTTAAATTTCATTTTCCATATCTGTATAAAAAGCTCTTTTCGATTGAGATAATTCATTTGAATTACCTTAGCCGAAATGATATTTTCCTCACTAACATAAAATCTTCTAGAAATGTGCTTACAGAGAAAAATATCATTTCCAACATGTACTAAAATTCACATTTAAGAATTCCAACATTCACTTTAGAGATGATTCTGCTCTTGTAAATGATCAGTCTTAACTCGTTTAATCCCCCTAGAAAATCTACACAAGCCACCTAGAAAATTAGTCCTTGGGATTTTGAAGTATATTAAAACACATCACCCAGATAAAAGCATAGACTGTTCTGGATCTAGAGCATCTGAGCACCTAAACTCTCTCCTCCTAGCTCTATGTTTAACAGCATTTTGTAGGAAGAGCTACTCTTCACTGGAAAGAAAAGTGGTAGGTAGTCTGGTTCTCCCAGAGAAGAGGCTAGTGTCCTTGTCCACTGCTGGTACTGAGCTAAAGGCAAAGAGGCATCATTATGCCACCAGTAAGACACAGAGTCATTGGCCAGGGCATGATATCCTGGCAGGGAGCAGGCTCTTCCTTCCAACTGTTTCATAATTGAGTCCTGTGAGCCCTTGCACCCTGAGAATGTGTCACTCCTCAACTCAGCCTCCAGGTGGCTTCCTAGATTACCCACTCGGTTAACAACTCAGCCAGACTGAGACCGTGGGATCCTCTGCAATCCGAGGCAATGAGGGCCTACAGCTGAACCAGGCTGAAGACTTACCAAATGAACTGCCTTATCTTAATCCATCCGGAGTGTCAACTAGGAGTACGAAAAAGAAAGAACAATTCCCATACAACACAAACTAGATAAGAATCTGACATTTTTCTTCGCAATGACTTGACATCCTTGCTTTTTCAAAGGAGAAAATCACTTTACCCAGCCCAGTGGCCCTTATTGTTGCAATATGTCCCAGGCAGCCATTCAGACAACGACTGAGCATGTCCTAATTCTAACACATTTACAGGGCATTTATCTTCTTTTAATTCCTTCCATTGCCTGCAGGACTAACAATCCAAAGTAGTTGCTATAGTTTGGACGTTTGTCCCCTCCAAACCTCGTGTTGAAATGTGACCCCCAATGTTGGAGTTGAAGCCTAACGGGAGGTGTTTGGGTCATGGGGGCAGATCCTCCATGAACAGATTAATGCCCTCTCTCAGAGGTGAGTGGGTTTTCACTCTATTAGCTCCAGAGAGAGCTAGTTGTTAAAAAGAGTCTGGCAACTCCCCTCTCTCTCTTGCTTCCTCTCTTGCCACGTGATCTCTGCACATGCCAACTCCCCTTCAACTTCTACCACGAGTGGAAGCCCTCACCAGATGCCCAATCTTTAACCTTCCAGCCATAATAATTGTGAGCCAAACAAACTGTTTTTCTTTGTAAATTACCCAGTCTCAGGTATTCCTTTCTAGCAACACAAAATGGAGTAAAACAGCAGTATAATCCAAAAATACCATCACACCTCTTAACCACAAGCTGGTGTCTTATCATTTCAGCAAACAATTACCTCCAAAATGTATTTTTAGCAAAGAAATAACTCATTCCAAAATTTGTGGAAAGAAGGAAGGAAAGCAGCAGCAAATTTAGGAAAAAATTATATCCCTGTTAAAAGAAGTTAATCAGCTATCAAACAGCCAAAGGTCAGCAGTAGATAAAAGTCCCCATAATTAGAATAATCAACAAATAGGTAGACATTCAGCAATTGAATAACAGTGTAAGATTCACCAGTGCAGTGGCCATGCATACCTGCTCCTGCAGCCCCACCACCCGAGCCAGTGGCTTGCATTCACGTGGAGTAAGAGTAAGCCTTTTGTCTCTTTCACACCCATTCACTGACATGCAGAGCCGCCAAACCTCCAAAGGACAGGAACAGCAGGCAAGGGTATCTGTCAAGCATGCTCCCTCTGTTCTGGACATCAGTCATGCTAGTTCCCACCCATTTCATTACTCTGCTGTTAACCACCCACATTTAATTCAGTTTTAAAGACATGACAACAAGGTCTGAGATTTGAGGGATGTACCTGACTCTCTCTCCCCTCCAGTGGTGGTGGAATCTGATCAGCAAAACCAATCTTCCCTGGATCACCCATAAAGGCACTAACCTCATCCACGTTCTCAAAAGCGTTGATGACATCATATGGCAAACAGGACAGAAGATCAATCACAAACCACGTCTTCAGGTAGTTCATGCGGATAAGTTTGGGGTCGGAAATCACCTCCCCCGCTGGTCCAACAAAGGTGGTATGAAAATTGAGCACAATATCCACCAAAAAGATGACATCCACGATGCTATCCACAACCAGCCAGGCCACGTTGTTCTGCCTGGTTTTAAAGGAGACATTGTAAGGGACCAAGATGGCTGTATAGAAGGTCAAGATCAAGATGATCCAGTCCCACGTGGTCTTAAAAACACAGTAATGCAAGATGATGTGAGGAGGAGTCTTTGGCGCCTCTTGCTTGTATTGAGGAAGGATGTCTGAGCCCAATTGCAGGACCTGTACAGAAAAATATGGCCAAGAGAGAACTAAGTTAGGATTTAATTGCAAACATCTAACCAGTCAGCATCTGTCACTGACAAATGCTTATAATCCTCTGGATGGTTCATTGGGTATAATAACAGGAATAAGAGAAGTATGGGAAAATGGAAGTAAATATTGTAATAGAAATAATTATAATGAAACAACAAACTATTGTTTCACTTACTATGAGCCAAACAGTGTAGTAAATCACACACATTTATTACCTTACTTAATTCTAAATATAAGTTTGTGTTTTTTTGTTTTTTTGTTTTTTTTTTTTTTTTTTTAACAGACAGGGTCTTGTTCTGTTCCCCAGCCTGGAGTACAGTGACACAATCATACCTCACTGCAGCCTCGAACTCCTGGGCTCAAGTGATCCTGCTGCCTCAGCCTCCAGAATAGCTGGGACTATAGCCACATGCCACCATGCACAACTACAACTTTGATTTACTAGACAATTATTATTCTATATGACTAGTGATAAACTGAGGCTCAAAAAATTAATAAACTTTATTCTATGACCATTTATTGCTCAGATTTTACCCAACAGTTGCAGAATATACATTCTTCGCATCAGCATACGGAACACTGTTCTATGATTGACCATATGTTAGTCCACAAAACAAGTCTTAAATTTTTTAAAAATTAAATTCATATCAAGAATCTTTCCTGACCACAACAAAAGAAAAACAGAAATCAATAACAAGTGGAATTTTATTAACTTTACAAATAAATGGAAATAACATTCCCCTCAATGACCAATGGATCAATACAGAAATTAAGAAGGAAATTTAAAAATTTCTTAAAACAAATGAAAATGGAAGCATGACATACCAAAACCCATGGGATATAGAAAAATCAATACTAAGAGGAAAATATACAGCAATAAACACCTACATCAATAAAGTAGAAAGATTTCAAATAAACAATCTAATGATGCACCTCAAGGAACTAGAAAAGAACAAATCATATCCAAAATTAGTAGAAGGAAAGAAATAATAAAGATCAGAGCCAAAATAAATGAAATTGAGACTTAAAAATACAAAAAAAAAAGCAATGAAAGGATAAGTTTGCTTTTGGAAAAGATAAACAAAATTGACAAATCTTTAGTTAGACTAAGAAAAATAGAGAAATCCCAAATAAATAAAATCAGAGATTAAGAAGGAGATATTACAACTGATACCACAGAAATACAAAGAACCATTAGAGACTATTATGAACAACCATACACTAACAAATCGAAAAACCTAGAAGAAATGGATAAATTCCTGGACACATACAACCTACCAAGATCGAACCAGGAAGAAATAGGAAACCTGAACAGACCAATAACAAGTAAGGAAAGTGATTGAATCAATAATAAAAAAAAAATCTACCAGTAAAAGAAAAGCCCAGGACCAGATGGCTTCACTGCTAAATTCTATCAAACTTTTAAAGAAATACTAGTACCAATTCTTCTCAAATTATTCCAAAAACTGAAGGGGAGGGCATTCTTACAAACTCAGTCTACAAGACCAGCATTACCATGATACCACAAGCAGATAAGGACACAACAACAAAAGAGAGAGAACTACAAGCTACTATCCCTGATGAACATAAATGCAAAAATCCTCAACAATATGCTAGCAAACTGAATCCAACAGCAGGGATTTATCCAGGGATGGTTCAACATACATAGATCAATAAATGAGATATATTACATCAACAATATGATGGGAAAAACCATATGACCATCTCAGCACAGAAAAAGCATTTGTTAAAATTCAATATCCCTTGATGATAAAAACTCAACAAATTAGGTATAGAAGAAATGCATCTCCAAACAATAACGGCCATATATGACAAAACCACAGCTAACATCATACTGAATGGGGAAAAGTTGAAATCCTATCCTCTAATATCTGGAAAAAGACAAGGAAGCCTATTTTCAGCACTTTTATTCCACATAGTACTGGAAGTCCCAGCCAGTGCAATCAGGCAACAGAAACAAATAAAGGGCATCCAAATTAAGAAGGAGGAGGTCAAATTGTCCCTGTTGGCAGATATGATCTTGTACTTAGAAAAACATAAAGACTCTACCAAAAAAACTGTTACAACTGATAAACAAATTCAGTAAATTTTTAGGATAAAAAATCAACATACAAAAATCAGTAGCATTTCTATACACCAATAGCAAACAATCTGAAAAAGAAATCAAACGAGAAATCCCATTTACAATAGCTACAAAAAAAATGCACAAGAATAAATTTAACTGAAGAGGTGAAAAATCTCTGCAAGGAAAACTACTAATATAAAACACTGATGAAAAAATTAAAAAGTACATTAAAAAAGGAAAAGATATCCCATGTTCAAGGATTGGAAGAATATTGTTAAAATATCTACACTTCTTAAAGTGATCTAGAGATGCAATACAATATCTAAATACCAATGACATTCTTCAAATAAAAAAATTCATAGAATTTATATGGAATCATAAAGACCCTGAATAGCCATAGCAGTCCCGAGCAAAAAGAACAAAGCTGGAGGCATCACACTACCTGACTTCAAAATATTCCACACAACCATAGTAAGCAAAACATCATGGTAATGGCATAAAACAGACACACAGACCAATGGAACAGAGAACCCAGAAATAAATTCATGCATTTACAGTCAACTGATTTTTGACCAAGGCACCAAGAACACTCACTGGGGAAAGAATTGTCTCTTCAATAAATGGTGCTGGGAAAACTGGATATCCATATGCAGAAGACTGAAATTAGACCCCTATCTTTTACCATATACAAAAATCAACTGAAAATGATTAAAAAGTAATTGTAAGATCCAAAACTGTAAAACTTTCAGAAGAAAACCTATGAGAAATGTTTCAGAACATTGGTCCAGGCAAAGATTTTTGGAGTAAGACTTCAAAAGTACACGCAACAAAAGCAAAAACAGATATAATGTTATTTGATATTATATCAAATAATATTATTTATATAATAATATAATAATGTTATTATATCAAACTAAAAAGCTTTGCACAACAAAATACACAATTAAGAGTGAAGAGACAACCTACAGAATGAGAGAAAATATTTGCAAACTATCCATCCAACAAGAGATTAATATCCAGAATATACAAGAAACTTAAATCTACAGCAAAAAACAAATAATGTGATTTTAAAATGGGCAAATAATCTGAATAGATATTTCTCAAGAGAAGACATATAAGTGCTCAACAGACACATGAAAAGTGTTCAATATCACTAATAGCCAGAGAAATGCAAATCCAAAACACCATGAGATATCTTACTCCCGCTAAAATGGCTATAATCATAAAAAGACAAAAAATAACAAATGCTTGTGAGGATGTAGAGAAAAGGGAACTCTTATACACTGTTGGTGGAAATGTAAAATAGCACAGCCATTATGAAAAACAGTACAGAGGTTTCTCAAGAAACTAAAAATAGAAATATCTGCACTTGAATGTTTATAGCAGCACAATTCACGACTGCAAAGATGTGGAAACAACCCAAGTGCCCATCAATACATGAGTGGATTAATAAAATGTGGTATATGTATACCATGGAGTTCTACTCAGCCACAAAAAACAATGGTGAACTAGCACCTCTTATATTATCCTGAATAGAGCTGGAACCCATTCTACTAAATGAAATATCACAACAATGGAAAAATAAGCACCACATGTACTCACTATCAAATGGGTATTAACTGATCAACACCTACGTAGACATATAGTAGTAACATTCATTGGGTGTCGGGCAGATGGGAGGGGGAGGAAAGGATGGGTATATTTATACCTAATGGGTGTGGTGCGCACCATCTGGGGATGGACATGCTTGAAGCTCTGACTTGGGTGGGGCAAAGGCAATATATATAACCTAAACATTTGTACCCCTGTGGTATGCTGAAATAAAAAAAATTTTTTAAAAAGCTGATGGTCTGAAAAGAAGAAAAATAAAGAAATACCATATGATCCAGCAATCCCACTACTAGGCAAATATTCAATGAAAATGAAATTCGTATGTGAAAGAGACATCTGCACTATTCACAACAGCCAAGATAAGGAATCAACCTAGGTGTCCATCAATAAATGGATAAAGAAAATGTGATATATATATAGATAACTGAATATTCAGCCATAAAAAAGAATGAAATCCTGTCATTTGAGGCAACATGGATGAGCCTGGAGGACGTTACGTTAATGAAATAAGCCAGGCACAGAAAGACAAATAGACATTTTCTCACTCATTGTGAGACCTAAGTAAGCTGATCTCATAGAAGTAGAGAGTAGAATAGTGGCTACCAAAGGCTGGGAAAGGATGGGGGAAGAGAGGAAAAGGGAGAGATTGGTTAATGGGTACAAAGTTACAGCTAAAGAAAAGATAAATATTTAAGGTAATGGATATCCCAATTACCCTTATTTGATTATATGAATATATTAAATTATCACACGTATCCATAAAATACGTACATCTAATTATGTATCAATAAAAATGAAGTTTTTAAAAATTATAGCTAGATAGGAGGAATAAGTTCTAATGTTGTATAGCACCATAAGGGGACTATAGTTAACAATAATTTATTGTATATTTCAAAATAACTAGAAGAAGGATCTTCTATGTTCCCAGCACAAAGAAATGAAAAATGTTTGAGGTGATGGATATCTCAATTACCCTGACTTGATTATTACACATTGTATATATGTATCAAAATATCATAAGTACCCCATCAATATGTACAATTATTATGTATCAATTAAAAATTCTGAAATATATTTATAGCTCTGTGCCAGGAACTGTTCTAGACAATGGACATGCAGCAATGAAGGAAACAGCACAATGTCTGCTCTCTTGGAGCTCCACCTAGTAGATAAATCAAGATTATTTCGAGTTGTGATAAGAGCTAAATAAGAGGCCGAGGCAGTGAGAACACAGTGCTTTGACAGAATGCGACTTGAGGAGTAGGGGAAGGAGAATGAATTGAAACCTAAATGTCGGCAAAGAAATTGTCATTCAAATTTACATGGAAAAATTACCCTGGGCAGAGAGCATAACTTCTATGATGACTCCAGGGTGAAATAAGCTTGATATTTTCAGGAAAAGAAAGTCCATGTGGCTGAAGCACGCTGAGTGTGTACGTCGGGGTGAGGGGGATGGGGGATGCTAGCTGAGCTCAGAAAGGAAAGCAGAAACCAGACCACACAGGGCCTAGTGGGCCATTGGAACTCGTGGGATTCTATTCTCAGTATGGTTGGGTGTAACTGGGGTTTTACGCAAGGGAATAACCTGATGCATGTTTTGAATTGGAATTGGAACAAGAGGAAAGAACAGAATCAAGGTGCTTACTATAAAAGCCTGAGAAAAAGATGGGGTGACGGAGAAAAGCAGTACAATTTTGGATATGTTTTTGAAGTACAGCCAGCAGGACTTGCCGATGGTTAGAAAGAGAAGAAAAGAGAGCAGTAAAGAGTACGCACTACTGTATTCTACAAGCCAGCATGGTGGCTGGCTGAGAACAGGTACTACAACACAGCCTTTAAATGAATGAATAAACTCTAAGGTCATATAACTAGCAAGAGATGGAGCGAGGATCCCAAGGCAGGTGTAGCTGGGTTCTAAACACCTCCTGTTCCCTAAAGAGGTTACATTTTCCTGAGTAACATATGCTTTTAAGAAGACAGACTTAGTGTAGGAAGAAGTTCAAGAGAGTATCACCAATGGTTTTCACCCTCATTAGTCAAAGGTAAAAAGCTATGCCTTCTAATACCAAGCTGGCAGGGACTCCACAGCTGCTCCACTGTGCCACTTACAGGTTCTTATTAATCTCTAGGTGAAACTCTCACTTTTGTCATGGGAACTTTTTTTTTAGATGGGGTCTTGCTATGTTGCCCAGGCTGGTCTTGAACTCCTGGGCTCGAGTGATCCTCCTGTCTCAGCATCCCTAAGCACAGGGATTAGAGACATGAGCCACCACATCTGACCAGGGAATTTTTTTTTTTTAACCTCTAGAGGTTGAAAATCCTTTAGCATATAAAAAATTAGCTGAGTATCCCTGTTTCCCCCTTGGTTGGCTCTGGCCTTTAAAAGGGGGCAAAGGAAAGCTAGAAATCCAAGGAGTGCCCAGTGTGTACCTTTGGGAAGGGGAAATCTTTCCATCCCTCCCACCAATGCGCATCAATGCAGCCCTCCCTAGACTTGCGATATTAATTTCTCTCGACATGAAAAGAAATTTACACATATTTGATTAAGGAATCTTCAACCTTGAGGCCTCAAGCAGGAAAGGAAATTAGCCTCTAAGAATAAAGCAAATAACATCAATTGAATGGGACTTCTGCTTCTGGAAAAATAGAGTGGACATATTTTTCCCTATTCTTCCCTTTAAGTATAACTAAAGGCCCTGGACATCATATATAAAACATACATAAGACTCTCAAAGGTGGAATAAAGAAAGCAAACTGGCTACAAATGACACAGTGGTGAATCCCCTGGGTTTTCTTTTTGCCTTATATATCCTAGAATTGGAGCAGAAGAAGCAAGAAACCTGGAAAAGCCACGGAATATGGACAAAAATAGTCCCAACAAACCCCTTCTCTCTACCCAAAGGACTGGAAAAGGGGAAGCCTCAAAAGACAGAAAACTGTTAGGCAACAACCACTCTACTAGGGCCCCACTCCTACCCAAGCCAGCAAGGGCCTACTAGGAAGCCTAGACTTCCTCCCTCCTGAGGCTATAATAAAGTGCCCAACTTCCCCCTCCTCACCTACTGGGGATACCATGCCTGAGAAGGCCCAGTAGGGAGCCTGGACTTCCACCCACTTCCACTCAGCAGTAATGAGACGGTCAGCGGAAGCCTAGTAGAGGGTTACGGCCCAGAGGTCACGAGGCTACTCCCCATCCCCCACAAGCCAGGGAGGTATGAATGTAAGCTTAGCGGGGTGCTGGAACTCCCACCCCCACCCGGAAGTAACAAGAAGGAGCATCTTCTCAGATGTCATTGGAGGCTAAGTGAGAAATCTGTACTTTTACCCCAATCTGGCAAAAATGAGAGGATGCCTACCCCTTACTGTGCCATGTAAGAATTGAAGAAAGTTACCTAAAATAAAACCTTTATGATCCAGAGCCTCATAATACCCAAATGCCCAGTTGCCATAAAAAATCACTCATTATAATAAGAACCAGGAAGATATCAAACTGAATGAAAAATAAATAATCAATTCATGCCAACACCAAGATGACAGAGATATCAAAAATATCTGGCAAAAATTTTTAAACAGCTGTCATAAAAAATGTTCTTATAAGCAATTATGGACAGACTTAAAACAAATGAAAAAATAGAAAGTCTCAGCAAAGAAAGGGAAGATATAAAGAAGAACCAAATGGAAATTTTAGAACCAAAAAACACAATAACCAATATAAAAAAATCTGATGGATAGGTTCAAAAGCAAAATGAAGGGAATGGAGGAAAAAAAAAAATCAAATGACAAATGAAGATAAGACAACAGAAATTCTCCTATAATTACTGTTCTATAATAGAAATCTGAACACAGAGAGAAAAGCACATCACATAATGATAAAAGAATCAATCTAGGCTGGGCGTGGTGGCTCACGCCTGTAATCCTAGCACTCTGGGAGGCCGAGGTGGGCGGATTGTTTGAGCTCAAGAGTTCGAAACCAGCTCTGAGCAAGAGCGAGACCCCCGTCTCTACCAAAAATAGAAAAAAATTAATTGGACAACTAAAAATATATAGAAAAAAATTAGCCAGGCATGGTGGCGCATGCCTGTAGTCCCAGCCACTCGGGAGGCTGAGGCAGAAGGATTGCTTGAGCCCAGCAGTTTAAGGTTGCTGTGAGCTAGGATGACGCCATGGCACTCTAGCCCGGGCAACACAGTGAGACTTTGTCTCAAAAAAAAGAAAGACCAGTGGGGTCTATGCCAGGAGTACAAAGCTAGTTGAATATTAAAAAAAAAAAAAAAAATCAATGTAATCCACCATATTAAGAGCCTAGAGAAGAAATATCACATGAGCTTATCAATTAATACAGAAAAAACATTTGACAAAATTCAACACCCATTCATGATAAAAACTCTCAGAAGAAAATAGGAATAGAGGGGAACTTCCCAAACTTGATAAAGAGCATCTACAAGAATATGTGTTTCCCCATATCCTCAACATTACAGGGATATTATTTTTCATTCTTTGTTAATACAGTAGTTGAAAATAGTATCTCTTTGTTTTAACTTTCATTCTTTGATTATTAATAAACTGAAAAACATGATATTTATTACCTATTGTGTTTCTTCTAGTGACTTGCTTTTTCATGTGTTTAGTCCCTTTCCCCTATTACAAAGCTTAAATCTTTCTACTATTTTGAAAATAATTTAAAGAAAGCAATTTGTGGAGGAAAGACAGCCTTCTTAACTAATGGTGCTGGAGCAAGTAAACATTCATAGGCCAAAAAATGAACCTTGACCTAAGTCTCACACCTGATATGAAAATTAATTCAAAATGGATTTTAGACTTAAAAGTAAAACATAAAACTAAAAAACTTTTAGAAAAAAGGAGATCTTCAGCATCTCGGGCTAAGCAAAGTGTTCTCTGATTTGACAACAAAAGCACAATCCATAAAAGGGAAAACTGACAAATTGGACTTCATCAAATTTAAAACTTTTACTCTGCAAAAGACTCTGTTAAGAAGATGAGAAACAAAGTTATGACTAGAAAGCAATATCTGTAAACCATATATCCAACAAAGAAATATAGTATCCATAATATATAATTTTAAACTCAACAATTAGAAAAACAAACCAATGAGAAACTGAGTAAAAGGCATGAACACGTTTTACCCACAAGGATATACAAATGGCAAATAAGCACATGAAAAAGTGTTCAATGTGATTAGCCATTAAGGAAACAAATTAAAACTACAATGAGATATTACTATACACCTATCAGAACGGCTAAAATAAAAAATTAGTGACAACACCAAATGCTGGTGAGATTGCAGATAAATCAGATCATGTATTTGCTAGTAGGAATGTAAAATGGTGAGGCCACTCCAGAAGAGTTTGGCAGTTTATTAACAACTAAATACGCAACTACCATATGACCCTTACACTCCTGGTCATTTATCCCAGAAGAATGAAAACTTACGTTCACATAAAAACCTGTACATAAATGTTTATGGCAGCTTTTTTCATAATAGCCACAAACTGGAAACAACCCAAATATCCTTCAGCAGGTGAATAAACTGGTACATCTGTATCGCAGAACACTACTCAGCAATAAAAAGATACAAACTACCGACACACAACAACCTGGATGAATCTCCAGAGACTGAAAAAGAACAATCCCCAAAGATGACATACTTATGATTCCATTTATATAACATTCTTGAAATGCTAAAATTATAGAAAGAGAAAAAATTAGCAGTTGCCAGGGCTTAAGAAAGGGGTGAGGGCAAGAAGCAAGTGGGTGTCACCATTAAAAAAAGGCAACATGAGGTATTCTTGTGGTGATGGTTCTGTGCCTTGAATGCATCAACGTCAATATCCTGGTTGTGATATTATACTATAGTTTTGCAATTTTCCCTCAGTTTACATCAGGGGAAACTGAGTAAAGGACACATGAGAGCCCTTTGTGTCCTACAACTCCATATGAATCTATGGTTATTCCAAAATAAGAAGTTAGATTTTAAAAAATCAACTGCCTGTAGATGAATCACAAGTATTTCAGAGAAGGGGTCCTGAGCATGCAGCTAAGGAAAAGGCAGGGTGAAAAGGGAGGTGAGTTATTTAGGGAGGAGTTGTATGTTTGCAAGATACGGTCTGGGTGATAAGACTATCAGCACAAGAACTCAGAAAATACCACCAGTAAGGAGTCACCTGCTGATTGCAAACTAAAGTCACCTAGAGCTCCATAGTTCCTGGTAACAAACCCTCAGGAGGAAATGCCCTTTCAGAGAGAAATGGCTGTTCCTGTGACAGTTTGATATAATCTATAATTGTTTCTAAGCAGATTTCCCTTTCTGATTCTTTCCAGGACACCATTTGGCCCTGCCTGAGTGAGGCCTGAATCAATAGTGTGTCTTCATACCTCCCCAAAACGCCAGCTTGACCAGAGACTCTCCCCTGCTGCTCTTGCTACAACACGCGTTCCAAGAGAAATTGACAGAGGCACAGAGCTAGAGAGGGAGGACTGATGAGGACTTGCCTTCAGTTTCTCTCTTCTCATCTCTGGGATGCAGCCTTTTACATTTAAACCACAGGGTATTGGCACTCTAAAGGTAGATTTTTGATTGCTAGGACATTTGATCAGAATAAATGTGACACATTCTCTTTCCACGTCTTTATGTAAAAGGCTATGAATGATTCCTGCAAGACCAAGCTTTTACGGTTTGACTTAAGATCCTATATACGTCGCTCTGTTATGAACTCTTTAGCAGTTATCACAACACTATGGAAAACAGAAAAAAAAAAAAAAGATGAAAATTCTGTAACATGAGTTTTTTGTTAGAGAAAATCAATGCCCTTAAGAAAAATTCCCTGATCAAGAGTATCTTACATCCAGTTACCTATCTGGCTTCAATAGTCTTTTTAGCATATAGTGACAAATGACTAATTATTCATATTGCTAAGAATGATTCCCATGAGATTGACCTCCTCAGAAGTGCGAGAAGGGATTCAGACTAGAAAGGTAAGTAGCAGCATCACTCTGATGAGCTCCACAACCCCCACACTCAGGAGAAAAAGCTTTCTCAGGGTCATTCAGTATATCACTATCTGGAAAGGGGTTAGTGTCCTCCAAAGGGAAGGAATCTCTGGCTGCTGAGTTGAAACAAATGGGATACAGACCTTGTCCAGCCATAGGGGCCTGCACTATGTTAGATGCTCAGTGATGCTTCCGAAGGTTTGCAGAGAAACGGAGCTTCACAAGAGAAAGGGTACTCTTGGAGAATGACCTGGTCTCATGGTCCCAGTGACCAGAACACACTCAATACTTTCCTTCACCTCTTTTTTGCCCTTATCAATACGAGCGCATGCTTATACCTTCTTCCTTTGATTAGTCTTGTACAATGGAAGCTTTCAAAGGCAGAGAGCTAGCAGCCTTTCAGAATGCACTTCCTAGGAGGGGCTTGTGTCTGTCCTATTCCCCCAATCAGACTAGGAGTTCCCCAAAGGCAGATGCTACTTTTCCTGGTGTAATGTTGCTAGTTCACACTCTCCCTAGCCCTACCCCTACAACTCCAGCACCAGGCTCTGCCCACAGGAAGTGCTCGTTACAGGCCATTATTGATAGGGCCAAAGAAAGCTCATCTTGAAGGTGGGACTGTAGAAGGAAAACAGGGTTTTTCTCTCAATAAAGAATAGGGAAATCAGACTGACTAATCTATCATACTTCTCTAGCATTTTTACTTCCAAAGTCCTCTACTATATTTTTGAATCCTTATAATCACTCTGTGAGGGAGTTTTACAGATGGGAAAATGGAGGCTCAGTACAATGAAGGTGAAGTGACTCACCCTGCGTCACACAAGGAGTGAGTAAGCAGACAAGCTGGGAGTAGAAGCCAGGCTGCCAGCTCCAAGCCTCGGAGTCTTTTCACTAATCCATCTGTACAGCCTGAAATACCTTTCATAGCACATTGACATACATCATCACATCTCTTGAGACGGGAAGGCTGGTATTTTGCTTATTATACAAATGGAGAAAAATAGACCCAGAAGATAAATAATTTGCTCACAGTCACATTGCAGATGACAAAACAGGACCTTAAGACCAAGTCAAGTTTCCTAATTCAATGCTTTTTTCTCACTGTACACAGACTCTTGATAAACTACTGCTTTTCTGTAGGGTTCCTGAATGATGGCAACATGCCCATCTGTCATCTTATGAATCCAGCTCGTAGTTGAAGGCACCATCTCCTACTGTGGACCTTCTCCAGGATGACCCAACTAAATCCCGAACCAGCCACGTTGGCCAGAGCCTGTCTCCCTGAACAGTACAGACCGCAGTCCCTAAACTACACCTAACTAGATTAAGAGATCAGGACCAAACTACATGTGCTCTGAAACTCGTCCATGTCCAGTGAATGTCATCATGCAGAATGAGTTTGGCTGAGGTGGGTCAGAGACCATAATATCTTACTCTAAGCTCTTGAGAGTGAGTAGGAAGCACCCCGGCCCAGAGACGGACTAAGAGCTTTCGGGCCAGGGGAGGGCATGTTCCAATGCGCAGGAGCAAGACAGAGTTTGATAAGCGTGAGTACCCCCTGGCTGATGCAGAAGGTGGGGGCAGGAGTCTGGAGGAACTGCCAGATGAGGCTGGAGAGGTGCTTTTGGTCTTGTAAGTCACCAGTAAATTTTAAATTTATCCAAGACCCAAGAAAAAGACGTTGAAGGATTTTTAAACAGGAAGTAATAAGATCAGACTTGTCTTTAAAAGCATCACAAATCCTCACAACAATCTTTTAGGGTAGGTAGTATTCTTATTTTACAAGAATGAGCAAAGATTAGTGAGACTAAGTAACTTAGAAAGTCACGCTGCTGGAATGCAGTAGAGTTTTAGAGAAGGATTAGGGTCAGACTGACTCCAAATCTCTTTCTCTTTCCACTACATCATCCTGTCTCTAAAGAAAAAAAAAGAAAAGAAAAAAAAAAAGCTGAAGAAAATCCCTAACCTGATTTCAACTGATAATTTATGACTTTTTCACCAAAATCAAGTACAGAGTTGATCCCTGGCATCACTCAACATTTGAGTTCTCCCCGGCCTGATTTAAGTAAGCAAAGTTTATTAAAATATAATAAATACATACACAAAACGGCCTTCCTAGGAAAAAGGCAAAGAACTCCCTCACAAGACCCCAGGCTTAGACAAAAGAGGGCCAACCAGGTAGAACCTCATGGCCGCCATGTGCATACGGAGCAACAAGGCACAGGCCAGCCTTAGGGCTGGCAGGCAACAGGAAGGCCATCACTGGTCCAGCCACTTCCCAAGCTCACCTTCAACGTACCATGAAGTGGTCATCCACAACCCCTCCGGTAGCAGCAAACTTACTACCTACAGGCACAGCCATATTGCCCATATTGAGACCATTGTCAGTATTTTAAAAGACTCTTTGTGAAAGGCAAAATGAGCTCAAACCCCAGGTACTTGTGGCAGAATTTCCTGTTTCTGAAGTGACTTTCTTCTCCAAAGCAATAGATCCACACAGTGAAGAGTCATTTGAGTGTTACCACCTTTCCTTGAGTCTTAGGAACCAAATGCAACTGATACACACACACACAAAAAAAAAAAATCAAAAAAGGATGAAGCAGGAAATCTCAATTTCAATGACTGAGAAACAAGGGAGGTTGTTCTAGGAAAAAGAATAACATTTTTGCTCATGTAAATCCTGGTAGCCTCCACTGGTGATACTTGGCTATAGGACCACAAAACTAAGGACCCTGATGTGGCCTCAGCGTGGACACACCATCTCCTACCCTCCCTCAACAGCAGACAGGGCACCCACTCATCACCAGGGAAGTGTGGAGAGCGAGCCTGACCGTGCATGTGTTCAATAAGTAAAGTTCATCACAGCTTCAGCTCTCTGCGTATCTGCCCAGCTGCCTGCAGAGGTGAGTTCTGGGCCATCTCAAGCTCCTGATACACGTCCTACTGATGGATGGCTGGAAGCAGCACTCTTGTGCACATAAGGAAGGCATCCTCTATATTTACCAGACCAAGTCCTTGTGCAGCTCATAAAAAATAGAGGCTCTTCCTTTAAAAATGTATTAAAATGTTAAAATTTAAGATTAAGTAAACAATAGTATTGAATATCAGTAATGGTAAAGGAAGAAAGAAACTGGCACTTGTGATTAGATAGGCAGCATAAACTGGTATGACCTTGTTTTTTGAACTTCAGCACTTTCTATCCAGTTTTAAATGTTCATGTCCTGTCTTCTTACTTTCACTTCAAGTAATCTGTACTATTCATACTAGCATGAGTGTTTGGAGAGCTAACAGTCAATAGAGAGGACTAAGTAAATACAGGTAAACTGTCCATTTATACCAAATACATTGAAATGATGTTTAAAAAGTAAAACATTTAATAGTATTAAATATTCAAAATCTCAGGTACCAGAAACATAACAGGAACACAAAACCAATGGGAGGAGCTGAAACCAAATGGCCTAGGAGTTTTTCAGAAGCAAGGGTTATCAGAACCAGGTATGTACTGCAGGGGACAGGAGGGAAAGCCACATGGTTTTGCTGGGGTGACAAAGGGCTGCCCTAACAGAGAAACCAGAACAGCGTATCTCTACCCATTGTCTCAGAGACATAAAAAGGAAACTGGTCATCTGTCTGGACCTTTGGGTAGAAAAAGGGTTATCTGTGAGAAATCAGAACTCCAAACCTGTGCCTCATGTGAGCATGGAACTAGAATTCACACTGTTCACATGGTTGGGAGCCTCAGGGATGCAACCTTTACAGAAAAGTTTGAATGGACCAGGTGAAACCATAGCATGTGGCATTGATAAACTCAACCACCACCTTCAGATGCCTCATCAACTGGGGACCCAATGGACTTCAGTGGTAGATAAGCTCACAAGAGGAAATGAAAGACCAAGAGGATTTAAGATATGCCTAAATTTCTGAAGCAATAAAAAAGGAAGAGATGTTAGCAGACATGACTAAGACATTATTTTTGAAGAACAGGAATATTTGAAAAAGAACTAAATAGAATTTCTAGAAATGAAAAGGTATATATTTAAAACAAAAGAACTAAAACTAACTCAATGAACAGATTAAACAAGAGAAGTAACTGTCAACCTAAAATTAAAAACTCAGTTAAGCTATGATTTAAGAAAGAGGGAAGAATAATGACATATTTAGACACAAAAAGACTAAAAGAATTTATTATTCTAAGACTCTCTATGAAGGAAATACTCATGGATATGCTTCAGCAAGAAGGAAATTGAGCCCAGAAGCAAGCTGTGAACAACAAAAATTGATGATAACCAAATAAAATGGTAAAACATATGTTGACAAATCAAATTAGGTATTAACTATAAAAAGAAAAATAATAATGACCAATGGTGAAGTTAAAAATATGGAAAAACTAAAATGCTAGACAAGAATATGGATGAAAGTACTTTAAAGTATTCTGAGGTCCTTGTTTTGTTCTAAAAGCAGTTAGATATAGTGATTAACTTTAAGATAGGTATGCTGTCAAAAATACATAAATGGGGCAGGTGTGGTGGCTCACGCCTGTAATCCTAGCTCTCTGAGAAGCCGAAGCAGGTGGATTGTTTGAGCTCAGGAGTTCAAGACCAGCCTGAGCAAGAGCGAGACCCCGTCTCTACTAAAATTAGAAAGGAATTAATTGGACAACTAAAAATATATAGAAAAAATTAGCCAGGCATGGTCATGCATGCCTGTAGTCCCAGCTACTTGGGAGGCTGAGGCAGAAGGATTGCTTGAGCCCAGGAGTTTGAGGTTGCTGTGAGCTAGGCTGACGCCACAGCACTCTAGCCCGGGCAACACAGTGAGACTCTGTCTCAAATAAATAAATAAAGTCCACCAAAAAATAAAAAAGCAACAGTCCCCAACCCCTTCCCTTTCCTAGGGAATCTGTCTTAATAATTTGGTTTGGTTCTACCTGCCCTTTTCTATGCGTGTACAGACTTGTCTGCAGCCAGTCTGAATCTTCGCCTACATTCTCAAGTGTACAAGAAATACTGCATATCATTATTTTCCATTAGTCAATTTAATTTCAACCTTCTTTAAAACTGGAAGAAAATTTAGTTGCAGTCCATGTGGGGGCTCCACACACTCACTCCAGGTATGAGTCAAGATCCCCAAGTCTTAGATGGGCCAAAGCAGGCCTTCTGATTTCAGGATTGTTCTTTTATAAGCACCAAGGGAGGCAAAAAAAAGCTTCATCTTCCTCTGCTGCACCCCTTTTAATAAAAGGATTTGTTCTGTAAAATTTGGATTCGGCCACATTTAAGGATCTAGCAGGCCACATATGGCCTTAAGGCGGCAGGTTCCCCACCCCTGGGATAGACCCCTCTGCTGCTCGGTCCACACCAGTGCCTCTGAGGCGCCTGCAGGAGCGGCCACAGGACACTTTCAGATCAGGACTCAGCTCCACTCCTTCCAGCCTGCACCGGGGGCACAGGCTGCTGGGAGAGACTGGAAGCCAGGACCCCCCGCCCCAGACCCGCTCCAGGTGTGGCTTCCTCCTGAGCAGTGCCTGGTGCATAAGGTCCACGGTGCTCAGAAAACCCAAGACCTCAGACTCCTACTTCTCCTCCTCCTTGAAAACACCTCACTCTCTGAAAACGTACTCTCCACTTTTCCCTCCTCCTTCCCCCGGGCTGGGGCCTTGGGGACATCCACTTTACCCTTACTGAGAGCCTACGCTTACACTCTGGGAAGAGACAGCTGTTGACTTCAAGCGGTTTTTGCTTTCTGTCCTGCAAAAAAAACAAGGCAAGAACATCTTAGAACTTGGCTACTCTTTTGGATTGAAGGAGGAGGAATAAAGATAGAAAATCAAACACAATATCTCAAAAAGTGACCTGCCACATCTGTGTGTGTGTGTGTGTGTGTGTGTGTTGTGCTTTTTTCTCTCACCAAACGACATTCAGAGTCATATCTCCTTGTCAGAACATGTATTTGCTGCATTCGTTTAAAAAAAATCACATAGTATTCGTTTTGTAGCTGTAGCATAATGTATTTTAACCAGTACCATTGATGAACATTTAAGTGTGTTGCACTGTTTTGCTATTTCAAATACTTTTTTAATAACCATACTCCTATGCACAGCTCTATGTGAAAGCATCAGAATATTTGTATGAAAAAATGTCCTAGAAGCTGAATCCCAAGTCCAAGCGTATGTGCACTTGAAATTTGGATAGGTGGTGCCAAATTGCCCTCCGAAAACTCACATCTATTTTCAGGCTCAGCCTGAATGAACTTGTGTTTTCCTGCACCTTCGACAAGAGTTTACGGATTTAAAACTTTCTAATCTGTATTTTTAGGTAGACAGAACTGTTGTTCTTCTTTTCATATGTGGTTCTTTAATTATGAGTGAAGTGGAACTTCTTTGTATGATTTATGGCAATATTTCTTTTTATGTGAACTGTCTCTCTATGGCCTTTGCCTACTTTTCCTTCTAGAATGTTCATCTTTTTTTATTTATGTTTAATAGTGTTGTGAATATTATGGAAATTAGTGTCTGTTTATTTGAAATAGATGTGCTTATGTGCTGTGAGTTGGACATGATCTCACACTACATAGTTTCTAACAGTGAAGCAATTTCCTCTTTTCAACTCAGCATCCAAAGTGAGCTTGCTCAGTGTGTGTGCACCTGCCTCTCCTAGGGGAACCCTTCAATGGCCAACTGGTGACGGAAGGGAGGGGCCCGGAAGAGAGAGAAGAGAAAGAGAGGAACGAGGAGAAGGAAGACATGCGTAGGAAGGCTCCAGAAATATTCACCCCCGAGGCGGCACAGACCTTCCCAGTCAGGCACCCAGAGAGGTTGTCTCCCCATCGACCAGACAACTTGGTGCCGCCAGCGCCACACCCGCCACGGCGAAGCCGGGACCACAACTGGAAGCAGCTGGGGACAACAGAATGCTCGACCACCTGTGGGAAAGGTGAGCCCGTGTGAGATGGGAGGGTCCCTGCGGAACCCCACACAAGGAACGCGTGGCGGGCCCAGGGGATGTGGCAGACCTCCACCTCCACGCCCCGTCTGCAAGATGCTCACTGGTGTGACGTGTTGAGCTGGGGCTCCCCGAGGCCACTGTGGAAGGATTTACATCTAGAAGGATGCCTGTGGCTACAATTTAGTCCAGTAAAAGGATGCAGATGAGACTTAGCAAGGGGAAAGGCATGTGGGCAAAGTGCAGGAGAAACTAGCACCAGCTTCCCAGTAGAGTCACACAGGGATGCATCTAATTCTCCCAGCCGTGACATGTGACAACACGTGCCAAGGGCTGCCAACCAGAGGTGCTCACTCAAGCTTTGGGGTCCAGGGTTTTTACTGAGGGTCAGTCGGGTAAGCGTGCAGCTCCCATGAGACTGCCGTAAGCTACTCAGCCTTTACCACTCCAGAGGCCAAACTGATAGGACATGGCCCAGGGCCTCAGGCATACACAAGCAGGCATTCACCGTAAATCTCATTGTCAGCATAAACTATCTCGTCAACCCGATACCGCATGGCCCAAGACCTCAGACATAGGAACACACTCTTATCGGGCAGAATACGCCCCGGCTCAGTGGTTATTTTCCAGGAGCTAGGCAAGGGCCCATCCTGAAGATAGGCCTTTCTTGGGAATGCACAGGGTTTGAGCAACACACACCTGCTGAGTTAACCCCTTCCTGCACACATATGTTCACTCATTATCACAGAATATACTCACGTACTTTAAGATCTAAAAGTTGATGTACAAGTCAGGTGTGTGGAAGACTGAACACAAATGCCTATTGAAATGCATTCTCAAATCTAAGGATTTCAGAAGAAAACATACTTTTGAGGCTTGGAGTGTTCGTTAGCTTTGGCACTGAGAAACACTCACAACCCCCTTCCGTACTCTCCCGGTAAAATCTTAGCCCTGGGTGCCTCCATTATCCTGACCCGGTCAGCTAGGACTGCCAGGAACAAACCTGTAGCCCAACAAAGGTTTATTGACTCTTTGCAACAAGGACACCACACGCTAGAAGAAGCATGGGGCATCTCTCCAAACAAAAGAAAAGGTAGAGTTGTAGGATTTGGGAGAAAGGTGGAGTTTAGGTGAAACTTAAGTAAAGCAGACTTTTGCTAGGCCCAAAGCAAAGCACGGCTGTGTGTAAAGGGGTCACATCAGGACTGTGAAGGGGACCCAGGGTCTTGTTTCCTCAAAAATTCTGAAGTTAAGATAGACATGAAATGTGGTGTCCAGAAACCCCTTATCTGATATTCGGCACCTGGATTGGAAACTGATGCTGCTTCTGTTTCGAGATGACCTATATCCTCACCACAAGGACACATCTACGAACTGTGTCGTTACAATTTCCTTTGTGTATCTGGTCATGGCCTCCTGTTTGTAGTAAAGTCCTATTTAAGCCCCTGCAACAGCTGTTCTTTGTGGGGAGGTTACTATGGAAACATAAAGGCTGCATCCCCAGAAGTCTGCAAACTGGGAAGATGAGCCATACTCCAGAGCATCGGTTTGGATATTTTTTTCTTTTTTCTTTTCTTCAAGAGGCTTCTATCTAAGAGTACAAAGTTTGGAACCTTTGACAAAACTAGCACGCAGAAAAATCTCTCCCAACAGCTTCTAAAGCTTTTGTCGTTTTCATAAGAGCATTGGCTTAGTGGCTTTTGAGAAGAGAATTTGGGTCTCTGGTTCTTCTTGGGGGCTGGAGCTCTTCCTGCCTGGAACCTCCTCAAACGCCATAATGACGTGGTAACTGTAGTGTTCATTTACTGAGGTTTTATTGTGCCCATACTCAATGCCTGTGCAAAGAATGTAGACTGGAGATTCGTTGGGCAATCTTATTTTATAAGCTTTATGAGGAAAAAATTAAACGCCTGTAAAATGTATCCTGACAAAGGCAGAAAGCTAGAAATAATTCTGCATTAAGACCAAAATCATTTTAGTGAGAGTCTGTCTGTGACATTGTAGGGGTAAGCAGTATGTAGTATGATCGATACAAGAACCCAGGGTCAAAATGTATTATTCCTGAAAAGTTCCACCAGCAGGCAGTGGGGTGATGCCCATTAAAGGAACCATGTACTCTCAGAGCTAGGTGAAAACATGAAAAGTTATAAAAAGGATGAAAATTGTCCTAGTGTGGTTTTCTATCAGGGGTGGCACGTCTGGAAGATTCTCTTCCACCCTGTCCAGAGTCCCATAAGGTCTTGGATTGTGGACGTAACGAGATAAGCACAAATACTTGTGCCACTTGCCGGCTCGTCCTCGCCCTGCCCGCACGGTCCTGCGCTCACCGGACAGACGCCACCTACTCATGCAGGTGGTCACTCAGTAGCCCTCTAACAGAGAGACCAACATCCAAAGGTTCTGCTTATGTCACCCCCAGCCCACGCCAGCCTGCGTGACCCACACGGAGGTGAAAACCTCCCTCGGTCCCTATGCGCTGGTGTCCGGCTAGCAAACTCCTGCTCACACTCAAGCTCTGACACCACCTCCCCTGTGAGTCCTTTTCTGATTCTGCAGGGAACAGGTAGGTCTTGGTCCTTGGGACCTCACAGCAATTTGGGACACATTCCTATCCCAGCCCTGCTTGGCCTGGCTGTTCCCATGCGTTCCCACTTTGCGGCCTCTCCACCTGGCATCGTACAAGCACACAGTAGGCGCTCCTGTGTTTCCTGAATAAATAAATATACCATCGCCACTTTTCAAATGTGGAATGTGTGAGCTATTAGAAAAGCCATAATGGTAGTTTTAGAGCTTTATTACATACTAGATCTACAAGTCCATTCTCTTTACTCATGTTCTATCAACATAACATAAAGAACGTGGATTTATGCATTCAAAACTGAACTGTCTTTTTCTCTAATTCCATACGACATTGTTTAGTTGTCTAAGATAGCACTTCTCCTTTGCACCGTGGACACACACACATACAGACTGTCTTACAGAGACCGTCAGGTGTGGGATTTAGCATGCACAGTCTCAGTTTTAGATGTTTAATCTGTACACACCCACGTGTGCATGTACACACACGCACCCTTGGCATCTGCCACTCAAAATACCTGAGATGACACGTCCTTGCCTTCTTTACGTTAGTAAGCAGCACTGGTTCTCAGACCCAAGAGATGCTTACATGGAAAGTTATAAAAAGGATGAAAATTGTCTTCGTGTGGTTTCCTATCAAGGGTGACACATCTAAAAGATTCTCTTCCACCCTGTCCAGAGTCCCATAAGGTCTTGGATTGTGGACGTGGAAATCAAACGAAACCAGGGATGTATTGTTCCCCACTCCCTCACTTCTCTAGGAGTCCCGGCTCCCTTCTTCTTCCAGGTGACAAATGGCAGCAGCCCGTGGGTGCCTGTCCTTTGTTCCCTCTAGGGTTGGCTGCCGGGCAGTGATAGCACCAGACACACAGGACAGGTGAGGCGATGTGGGTGTACAGACGTGGAGCTCAGCCCCCCACCATCAGCAGCAGTGGCAAGTGTGCCATGACCGAGAAATGCCGAGCCTGCCGACACAGCCCACGTCCGCCCTCCTTGTGATCTCACACAAAGCCTCTCCCAGACTTCCCGAGGGCTTGCTGGTGGAGGTAACCATACCACACAGGTCCACGCCTCTCATGTTCAAACTCCCCTTTTTATCAATGCTTCAGCATCCCGACATCACCAGCTCAGGGCAGGGCCCTACTGCTGGCATCCAAGAGTGGCCCATGCGCGACATAGTCATTGACCAGACCGCTGTCAAACTTTGGTTGTGGTTCACTTGCTTCCTGGAGTCCCGACTCTAGAGTTATTTAACTTTTTCTTGCTCCTTATTTTGTCTGTTGCTCCATAATGTCTCACTGACCTCAACACTAGCCCCTGAACTCTCTGACTTGCCTCATTTATTGTCCACTGTGGTACGGTTCCCTCCCCCAACATAACACATTTCCATTTAGATCAACATGGCCCGCGTACAAGCCACCCGAGCTGACCCCGACTTTTCCTGCTGCCTGGAGCCCAGCCCTCATGCACTGACCTCAGCACCCCATTCCTGCTTGCTAGCAATTAGAGGAATAACCAAATCACAACCCTGAACAATAGGAGGCGGCCAGGTGCCATTTTGAGTGACAGTCTCTCTTTCTGCAGATTTTAAAACCGACGTGAAAAAAGAAACCATGGTAGTCGCTGGAGTCAAGGATTGTAGATGTGGCAGTTTCTCACCATCAGAAAGACAGAGCTGCTGAGTTCAGTGCCGTGGCGCCGACCATGGATACTGTACCTAAACACAATAAAGTGGTGAAGAAAGGCAGGCAGTGGCCGTGTGCCAGACAGCCCCAAACAGCCATCGTCCCAAGGCACAGAGCATTCCTATGGTAGCCTGTACCCTTTTAGCTAAAAACATTCAATTTCCTCCTTATGTGAAAGCCTAGTGGTTGGGGAAGTTACTTTTACTTTCCAATCCACAAAATTATGAGTGGAAAAGTTAAACCCACATGGTCTGGAGGGAAAGGAATAGTCTAAATAAGATCTTTACTTAATCCATTAATAGCTGAGCCCCAGTCGGCTACGCTGCAAGCTTGAACTGAGTCTTATTCATCTTTATAACTAAGCACAATGTGCTTAATGTTTGTTGAATTTAATTTAAAATCTCTTCTGTTTAATGGAAGGAGAGATGTGGCCGTACAAAATTTAATTCCACAAAAGTTTTTGCTTCCCATTAATTTTACAGTTAGTACTGCCTTTCACTCGGGCAATAATTATGCTTAATTGGAACGTTATTTTAAATAATGGTCTCGAGTTATAGCTACACTGTAAATTTTTACTGCCAGAATAATTTAAACAAATGATCGTTTCAGATTCAAAACTGTCTTATGGGCTGTCAAGTTTCTTGCCATACCTCTGGCTTGGAAAGTCATACAAGGCCATTTGAAGAAGCGTTGAAACACTTTCGTGGCTGATGAAATATCGAGACGTTTATGTTAAAAGTTGTCCTCAGTTGTAGGGAGATGGAGGTTCAGAAAATATAAATGCCTGGCCAATTAGCCACAGAGATGAGACAGCACTGTAGAATAACTGAGAGTGTTCTTCCCAGCAGGCATTGCTCATCTGCTTCTACTGCGGGGAAGAGAGTTATTGGTGAAGAAGCATCTTCCGATGGCTGGCTCAGAGGGCACAGTCAGTGGGTTACATTTCTCACCCCTACGGTGTCCATTAGTAATACCTCAGTGCTGCCACCAGGGGGCAGCAGAAAGAGGAAGACAGCATTGAACTGGTTTGGGGTTTTTTTTGGTTTTGGGGGTCGGCTTTTTCGAGGCGGGGCTTGTTTTGTTTTTACATTTATTTGGAGCTGGAAATTCTGCTTAAAAAATTCTGGCTTTTTATCGAAAATAGATGTATCCTTATTAAGTCAATGAATTGAGGCTGTGTATTTAAAATAGAAAAAACCTGAGGCAGTTAGGATATTTTTAAGCGAAGTAATAAAAACATCTATTAGACCTCTGAAAAATATTCATTCAGCAAACTCCTAGCGAGCACCTGCTGCTCTGCTAGGCGCTGGGCTGCAGAGATGAGCAAGCACTAGCTCGCCGCCTGCGGAGCGGACACAGACGCAGATCACTGACCTGCCGTCGGGCCAGGACTGTGTTCGAGGGACGCGCAAAACCTCTCCAGGCGCGGGGTGGCGGCTGCCCTTTGCCCTCTCTTACTCTTCGTACTTCTATCCTCAACCCAGCCGCCTCTGACCGGACCTGGCAGACCCGGTTTGCCGGCACCTTTATTCTGGCGCAGCAGCCCGAGCGCCCTCCCTCCAAAACGCCTGTGCACGCACCTGGCCAAGCGCCACCCCTTCTGCAGGGCGACGCTGGCGCCCCCTGAAACATTCTCTTTCTGACGCCTCCAGAGAACCCTAGGAAAGCTGTACTTATGTCCATCTTATAATCGCTCCCCTGCCCAGTGGTCTCTCTTTTACCTGGAACCATTCCGAAGTTGTTTTTATCGCCTCTGAACGTATTCGAACCGTGTCCGCAAGTAAAGGAGCGATTCCTTTGGCGGCAGGACCGCGTCTGGCTCTGTCTGCACACCCGCAGTCCCGGCAGAGCCCGTGCGAGGGGGCCGTAGCGAACCCCGAATGTCCTCGCTGTTTCTGCGCCTTCTCTGCGTAGGCGCCGGGTCTGCGCGTCCCACCCATATCCCACCCATGTCTTGTCGTTGCAGGAGCGCAGTACCCCATTTTTCGCTGTGTGCACAGAAACACGCATGAAGAGGTTCCTGAGAGCTACTGTGACTCCAGCATGAAGCCGACCCCCGAGGAGGAGGCCTGCAACATCTTCCCGTGCCCCGCCTTGTAAGACCATGCTCTGTTTAGCTCACCTACTCCGGGTCACTTCTGGTTGCTTGTCCACAGGACCTTCCTAGCAGATATCATGTCATTTTTTTTTTTTTTTTTTTTTTGAGACAGCGTCTCACTTTGTTGCCCTGGCTAGAGTGAGTGTCGTGGCGTCAGCCCAGCTCACAGCAACCTCAGACTCCTGGGCTCAAGCGATCCTCCTGCCTCAGCCTCCCAAGTAGCTGGGACTACAGGCATGTGCCACCATGCCCAGCTAATTTTTTCTATATATTTTTAGCTGTCCAAATAATTTCTTTCTATTTTTTTTAGTAGAGACGGAGTCTCACTCTTGCTCAGGATGGTCTCGAACTCCTGAGCTCAAACAATCCGCCCGCCTCGGCCTCCCGGAGAGCTAGGATTACAGGCGTGAGCCACCACGCCAGGCCTATCATGTCATTTTTAAATCGGTCTAAACTGACTTAGAAACACGAGACTTGGACCCTGCGTGGAATGTTCTGTTTAGCAAGCATACCTGTCTGTCAGGATGAACTCAGGAGCTGGCAGCCTTTAGCAAGCCAGCACGCTCCCGGGAAGCCCACCCTTTGGAAAATTGGAGCAGTTAGGTTTTAGCCTGGTAAGGAAACCAAAGGGGGAAGCAAAGACTGAGAATCCAGCTGGTCGGCTTGTAGGTGAGCTGTGGACAGAGAGAGGACAGAGGGAGTCACAAAGGCGTCGGCGTGGAGAGGTCAAGAAGTGTCACGGAGAGGCTTTGAACTGGTTGTCAAAGAATGAACAGGACACATCCAGAAGAACAGGGGGAAAGGGCCCCAAGAGGGGCAAAACCTAATTCTCAGAGTAATAAAAATGTCGTTCTCACCCCGACACAGAATGAGCATGAGCTGCTGCCTCATGTAACCAATGACAGAGCGGGATGGCAGAGGAGGGTATGCGAACTGATAGAGAGACAGTTAATGAAAAACAAAGAACGCTGGAATACGGTTTCTAAGTTAGTTCCAAAATGGGTTAATGTTCTACAGGATGGTAAAACTAACCGTTAGGGTTATTTTTTTTTTTAACCAGATAAAAATCATTTGTACCTTCTGAGTTTTCTGTAACTTTTTATAGAATCTAGGCCTTAGCCACTGATAAATACCATGTCAAACAAACGCACCTTCCTTTAGAGAGTCAGGTGCCCCTTAGGCAGACTGTTAGGCAATGCCCTCGTGAGAGGGTCCCCCGTAAAACCTGCCTGACCCCGTGGACAGTGGCTTGGGCCCACACTCCCTTTCTGTTCGCTCAGCGCTGTCTCTCACTCTCGCTCTCTCGCTTCTGGCTAGCTGGGACATTGGGGAGTGGTCCGAGTGCAGCAAGACCTGCGGCCTGGGCATGCAGCACCGCCAGGTTCTGTGCCGCCAGGTCTATGCCAACCGCAGCCTGACGGTGCAGCCCTACCGCTGCCAGCACCTGGAGAAGCCCGAGACCACCAGCACCTGCCAGCTCAAGATCTGCAGCGAGTGGCAGATCCGGACGGACTGGACCTCGGTATGCAGGCTGCAGCCCACCTTGGGTCTCCCCGTCCAAGACTCGCCCTTTTTTCCCACCTCCCCCACCAAGACCTGAGATGGGATAACCCTGAGTTCCCCAGGAAAGAACCCATCCCGGGGGTTCTACGTGGCCATTTTTGCAAACCATAGAACGTACTTGTAGTTCAATAGAGTTCAGGCCAGTGTGCGTTACCCGCAGCCAACTTTACAGGTGAGCCCATGGGAGACCTCCTCTGTTCCCTGTGTCATGGTGGAGTGAAGGTTGGCAACTGCTGGTAGAGCCAACTCCTTCCAATCCTGCCCTCCCATTTTATAGATGAAAATACTGAGGCCCACAGGAATAAAGTAGGCCAGCCGTCTAAGAGGGTCCAAGAGAAAAGGGTTATGACGTTTCTAGGGCTCGGATCCTCCCCCAGGTAGTTACGTGCATTGCAGGGGACCCGGCGACACAGGGGGGCTCCCCACAGTCATCTGTTTGGGGGCAGGTAACAAGGATGCGGGCGCCATACTGGCGGGTCTTTCTCAGAGCTAAAGCTTGCTGTGTTATAGTGCTCGGTGCCCTGTGGAGTGGGACAGAGAACCCGTGACGTGAAGTGTGTGAGCAACATCGGGGACGTGGTTGACGATGAGGAATGCAACATGAAGCTCCGGCCGAACGACATTGAGAACTGCGACATGGGACCCTGCGCGAAGAGCTGGTTCCTCACCGAGTGGAGCGATAGGGTGAGCGCAGTGGCAGGCGGAGGGCAGGGACCAGGGTCTGCTAAGGTGCCCACAGCCACGTGAAGACGAGTCGCTAGCTCAGAATCCCAAGGCTGATTTCTGACTTTCGAAAAAGGGCCCAGAGATCATGAGTTATTTCGGGCTGTATGTCCTTACGTGAGGATCGAGGAGTTCCAGGCTCGGGGAGTGGGTGTGAAAACGCTGGTGTAATTCCATTGGCACTCCACGCGATCGCTGCATAATGAAATACTCGGTAAAGCGAATAATTCCGTCACACCTTGCATATGTTCTGGGAGTGTCTGGGTATCGTAGACACTCGGCAAATGGTAGGCCCTCTGCTCCTACTAGCTCAAAACGCCTTACACACTGTCCCCTCCCCAGTGGCCTGGAGTCCCTGGTGTCAGGTGTCAAAGAACAGCTCCAAGGTGTATATAGTTAACTATTAGCACACCAGTTACCTGTACAGAGGGAAACAAGGACTAGATCAAGTTCACCTGTCAAAGGCAAAAGTAGGATTTATGTGACAAGGGGCTGGTGGGGGTGCATGTGGTGATGTCTGAATCCGTTATCAGAAAGTCACTGAGTGTCCAATTACGTCTTTTTCTTGTACAGCTCAAGGCGTCAGGAGGTTTCCTTTTACACTGAACCTAAGTGCTTTCTGCTAACTCCCCCTGTCCTGGGGCCATCTGGGGACACTTCCACTTCTCCAGGCTAACAATTCCCTGTTCCTTCCACTCACCCTTTTGTGCTTTAGTTTCTGGGTTTCTGACCATCCCGGAACTTATTTGTGCTTGCAGTAAACTTGGATTTACTGTGCAAGCAAACGCATGAAATTTTTACATGGGAAAGATTCTTTTTTAAATAATGTTCATTTTTCTGGTTATAAAGTAACACACTATTATAAAAATAAGAAAAATTCAGAAAAGTAGACCCCAAATCTCTTCACTAAAAGGTAATAATTTTTTAAAACTGTGCTACCAAGCTTTTTTCTACTCGTACGTATTTTACATACGTAGCTTTTTCTACTCATACATATTTTAAGGATATAAATCATTATGTGTGAATAATTTGGTCACCTGCTCTCTCCACTTATATATTAGAAACATTTTCATGGAATCAAAAACCTTTAAAACATGAGTCTTTATAACAATAAGCTATTGCAGGACTATTATAATTAAATCAAGCCCCTATTTCTACATGTTTGGGGGTTTTTTCTAATTTCTTAATTTCTTATTATTTTAAATAGGATATTTAAAAGGATGTTCAGTAAGTGTCCTTATGCATAAATCTCGATATGCACCTTTTCTTATCTCCCTGAAACAGTGTTTAGGAAGTGGAATTATGTGAAGTTATGGGGAAAAGTTGTGAGTAGATTTTGGCAAATTTCTCTCCAGAAAGATTTTCTCAACGTAGACTCTCGCAGGCAGCAACTGGGAGAGCTTTTATAATCATTTTAGTTCAGCGCTTCTTTGCAGGTTTTAAATTCCATCTCTCTACACTTGCCACTCTCTGAAAAAAGCAGTGGGCTCAGGACACGGTACGTACAGAGAAAACACCACTAGGTAGGGCGAAAACCACTGCAGTGGTTCGTTCCTCTGTGTGTCTCCCATATTAATTTAGAACAGTAAAAATCTTTACATGTAAATTTTCCAAAGATTTCCACCATAGCTATTTCCCATCCAATAACGACTTACGAATTTCCCCTTAATGTAAATTTGCTTTGTATTTCTACACAGGTTCTTGCTGAATCTAGCCTGGCTTAAAATTATAAATAGAACAAAGAATGAACACTTTATTCTACTGTTCAGAGAACTTTTTGTTCTTTTTTTTTTGGAATCAAATCTTTTAAATCATGTTAAATTTGGTACTATGATGTAAGAAGATAATTTTGCTTTATCCACTGTCAGAAGAGATAATTATTCTTAAATGTTCATGCTTATTTTAGAATAGGTGAGTGGGAAGAGGGTTCCAGTGGGTGTAAGGAAAGCTGGTTGGCTTTGGTATCATTTCTGTGGCCACCACTTATTTTTTCTGTGTCCTCCAGCGAGATGCTGAGTGTCTGAGCCTCAGTTTCCTCAAGGGTCAACACCGCTGAGTGAGCATTAAGGGATAACACATTTGAACCACGACCTATACGAGGTTGGCACAGCAGGAGGTTTTCCTGGGGCCTGCTTAGGCTCCAGGTCTACAGGGGCCTTTGAGCTACCAGGTAGTCTTACAGAAAGTTCAGACCCTGGAATGACCAACTGATGGCAGTCTTCTGCATTTGAATAGTTGCTTTGTATGAAATCAGCCCTGTTAAGCTTAAGTCTGAACAATGCAAGTTTTCATTGCTGGAAATAAACATGTATTGAACACATGCCAAGCATGAACAAGACACAGCCTCTGATTCAATGAGCTAAAGAGAGAAAGACTAAAGAAAATTAAAGTTTACAAACACTTAAGGATATAGAATATATCCTATTGCCCAATTTAAAATTAATTAATCTATACCTAAATGAATTGAGGTTGTAACCCCAATCTGAATCTTCTCTTAAACTTCCAGGGCTATAAATTTCTCTGGCTTAATGACTCACCTTAAAACATCTTTTCAATTACTTTTAATTGCAGATGGACCTTATCGGATGGATGTAAGCATCGTTTGCTTTTCAATGACAGGTTTAAACACATGTGCAATTTTTAATCAGAACAGAAAAAGAAATTTTAGAAAGTCCACCAGCCTCAGTTTTGTAACACCTAATTTCTAAGGAAGATTTCCAAGAAAAAAAAATAAGAAAAAATATTGAATAATTTAAATTACAGAAGATGGTGCATAAAACTGAAGTTCGAGAATAGTCATTAGAGCCTTATAGTCTCTCAGGGGCCAATTGGGCCAAGTTTAGCATTTAACTGTTGCTGGAGGGAGAAGGCATTTCTCACCAGAGGGTTGCTAGGAATTCCATGCATTGTTGTGTTTTATCAGCCCAGGAGTTCAATTAGGAGTCAGGTCCTTTTCTGACTACCTAAGCAGATTTGGTCCTTTTAGGAACATCCTTCAGGGACAGTGAGTGGATGTGTTTTCGTGCCTTACTTTGAAGGTTAGTCTCTGCTACCCTTCATTTCTGCTGATAGGCTACCTGGGCCAGGTCCTGTGTGGGTATCTCCTTTCACATTTAAATTTGTTGTGCTTTTCGCTGCAGTTGATGTAATAAAGTGAAGCCCCTCTACGGGCCGTGTTCATGTGATGTCCTCTCATTGGACACGGGCGTGGTCCTTACATTCTTCTTTTAAGCTGAACACATGGAAATATGGAAAAACTTTCCCAGATGCATGTGCATGACTTGGTTGGAAAGCAGAAAATTAAGTTAGCTAGCCAGATGGAAATTACCTGGAAAGAAATATTCACGGGGCTTGAAACACGAAGATATCTGAGATTCAATTTGCCCTGTATTCTTTACAAGAGAATTTAAATATCTTGAGTTTTAAAGCTAGGAAGAAGACCAGATCATACATGGCTGAAACCAAAATCCTTTTATCCTAGACCAGTCCAGTTATTACAACAAAGTATTTTTAACCTAAGGGACTGTTACATTGTCTCAGATTTCTAATAACAATACAGATAGAGCAAAAGTCATAAAAAGTGTGTGTAAACCTATAAGGGAGGAAAAACCTTCCTCTACCCTCTTAGATTCTCTGGCTACAGCCTGTGAATTAAACTGACAAAACATTAACAAGAGGAAAGCATACCAGTTTTATCTGATGTTAACATTTTTAGCACAGGGGGCTTCTTAGGAAAGAAGTGAAAACCCTAAAGAGTGAGTGAGTAGGTTCAAGGCTTATATACCACTTTAACAAAAGGCGATAAATTGTGGAGAAGTGATTAGATGAAGGAAAGGAGTTGGAGCTTCTACGGGCAGTGGACTGTGAGAAAGTGACTAAGAGCTATATGGGGGAAACTGATAGAAAAAAGGATTATTTTACTAAGGTTTATTTATGCAGACTCATCTCAGAGTCAATTCCCCATGTCTGACAATAAGAACATTCTTTCCTTCTTGGTACTGGAAGGGCACCTTTCTCATGGGAAATTTATGCCTTGCTTTTAGGCGGAAAGACGGAGGGCAGGGAACCCTTCCTGCCCCTGCTGTTTCTCCATTGCCTTCACCTCAGAATAATCAGTGTGCCAAAGCAGCATATTTTGGGGTGGCATGTTGTGATGTCCTTCAAGCCCTTTGCTCCAGAGAGAGTTTCCTCCCTGAGGAGTCAGGTCCAGGTCAGCAGTGGTATTGCAAATGTTTGATCACTCATACTGGGCTGTGATTTCATAGGGCTAGATAGCAGCATACAAAAATGAAAACTGAAAATTTTGATAAGGAGTATAAAGATTTTTATCCTTTTCTCAAATTTTATTTGAGAAAGCAAATTCTATTGCTTTTCTTCAGATCATATTGGGCAGAAAAAAATTCTATTGATTTTATTCCTTAAAATGGTAGAACTCAAACATTGACTTTGTTTTTAAGGGAAGACCCAGAAACCCTTAGAATGGGCTTTGGTCATGTGCTAAAAGGGCCACTTCTAGGATCGGAAGGTGCTGATAAGAGAAATAATCAAGGGAGGGCCCAAGTCTACATTCATTAATTCAACTGATATTTGTGGATTCACTCATGAGTAGGGCACTGACCAGAGAAGGAATAAAGATGATTCAACAGTCCCTGCTCCCACCAAGCCTACTTCAATAGAGGAAAAAAAATAGGACACAAATAACCATAGTGCAAAGGAAGAAAGCAGAACATAGAGTGCCGTGGGAATTCTAAGACTGGAAGGAATATATTGAACTGGGCAATCAAGGAAGTGTTCGCAGAGGAGATGGCATTTGATCTGAGCCTTAAGGGATGCTTACGTGCCCAGGGGAAGGGAACGGGCATTCCAGACAGAGGGAACAGCACGGCAAGGGCTTTGTGAGCATTGCGTATGATCAGGGAATAGGGGCCACTCTGGGTCTGTCCAGCATGAAGTGTGTGGGATAGAATAATGGGAAATTAGCCTGGAAGAATGGGTCGACTGGGGCCATGCCTTAGGAGACCTTTAATGCCAGTTGGGGAAGTCCATGTGTGAATTCTGTTAGGAATGGGATGGCTTCAGAGGAAGTGTTCAGCATGGAGTTCTCAACACCTGGAAGCCCAGTGCATTAGGAAAGCCAGTGAGTCTGAGCGAGAAGCTGCCACCATAGTCCAGGGGCAGAATGTGAACGGTGCGGCAACCACGGCAGAAAGGGGCAGGACCGCTTGGAGCAGTGCGGCTAGACTAGAATCCGTGAAACTAGATGCTGAAGCACGAAGGCAGCAGAACAGTCAGTTTCAAACCCAGGTAGAAACCTGAACAGAGATTGGAAAGCCATGGGAGGAGCGGCAATGGTGAGGAACACGTGCGTGCTGGATGCGAGGCCTCCGCCGGCCTCCCAGCTGAGGAGTCCAGAAAATGTTGAAAACATAGGATAAGAAGAAAATAAGGCAGCGTTCCAGAGTATTTCAAGACAAATGGAAAATGCTCTGTGAGCTCTGGGGATGACTTGGGGATGTTTCTACTGTGCCCTAGTGAGGACAGGGTGTGACCATAGTGGGAGAACCACTGACAGTTACATGGCCTTAAGTGAAGCCTCAGTTTCTCTGTCTTAGAGTGGGGATGTAGGAGTTGACATGCAAAGCCTCTCAGCACTTACTGAGACCTGCTGTCTGCAAAGGACATCATTCGTTGTCTGTCATCTTGCCAGGAATGTTCCTATGCCCGTTGTCCAAATGAGTGTGCCAAAGGTCACCTGCCCCGGGCCACGCAGCTAGTAGGGGTATTAGCGCTGATGTACCTGGTTCCAAGGCAAGCTCCCCCTCCACACCAGGGGCCTCCCGTACTCTCACAGCTGTGGCCTTTGGGGACAGGAGCCATTTGCGGTGATATCAGGCAGCAATGTTGAGGCGACAGCTTCAGTTCGCCCCCTTTCCCAGCTCAGCCCAGTCTCGGCGACAAGCAGGTAGACATGTGCCCAAGTTTTCATGCGTTCATTCTTCTCAGCTGAATGTATTTTTGAAAGCAAAAGCTGAGAAAGATAGTCTCGGTGTATTAATCATAGAGAGGGATGGGATATTTGGAATTCAGCCCACCCCAGGAAACCTAAGACAGGAGCCGCCGTACTGATATCCTAGAATGGAGTAGGCTATGCGTGAGACGTCGTCAGGTATTTCTAGGGGAAAGAGGTGGTAGGAAGATGAGGCGTTCCGTCCTCCTTTGCATCATCTGAAAGTGGCTTCGGCACCTGCGGAGGCCTCCCCCACTGATGTGCCCTCCTCCTGTCCGCAGTGCTCCACGGAGTGTGGCGCCGGAGTGCGGACGCGCTCGGTGGTGTGCATGACCAACCACGTCAGCAGCCTGCCGCTGGAGGGCTGTGGGAACAACCGGCCGGCGGAGGCCACCCCGTGCGACAACGGGCCCTGCACGGGCAAAGTGGAGTGGTTTGCTGGGAGCTGGAGTCAGGTGAGTGGCCGCAACTGGTATGTCTGTCTGTCCCTGGCAAGAGGCAGCATTGCAAAGGGGTTAGGAACCAGCACTCTGTGCCCAGTGTCCCAGCTTTGAATCCCAGCCATGCCACTGGCTACCCATGACCCTGGAGAAGCTTCTTATGCCCTTGGAGCCTCAGCCAATCACTAATATTCAATGAGCACCTTGTGCGTGCTCACCTAAGCACTGGGCTACACCAGCAAGCAAAACAAGTATCCCTGCCCTCTGGGAGCCTGTGGTCTGGCATGGTTGCCTCGCCCATAAAACGCTGCCAATGATGGCACCTTATGAGGTTACCTTTGGAAGAAACTGCACGTAAAATATGCGGCACCATGTCTGTGCCTGACACGCAATAAACACAATAAGTGGTAGCTGCTGTTAATAAAGCTAGCTGTGTCTCCTGGCGGTGTCAGAAGCAGAAATTTTAAAAGTTGGAGTTGTTCATTATAAAGAATAGATAATACTGAGTACTGTCATAGAGTAACTTCGTGGAGGAATTAATTTTTCCCTCACTTTTCCACAATTGAACGTGAACCCCATAAGAACATGTGGAAGTCACTGCCCTGCAGTGGTCACCACCAGCGCTGGAGTTCTTGGGCCACTTAGCCTTTGGCTCCCAAGGCTGGAGCTTCTCCCAGGACTTGTTGGCTTAGGAGCCTGATTTACACATTATCAGGACCTCTGGCTCCATAGAGAATTTTATTTCTTTTAAGTAGCTTTAAAAACAGACCCCGAAAAAAATGGACTGCCTTGTCCTTGTAAAATGATACAAGCAATTGACAATAAAAGTCAAGAACCATAAAAATGTTCATTTGCCTTAACCCGGTCACCCCACTCCTGGGGGATCATTTGAAGGGAACAATGAACAAAAGAAAAAAAGCTCCTTCAACAGAGATGTTCAGGACAACGGGATGGTTAGGGATATTATGGTATATCATAACTCAGTGCAATGTTATGTAACAGCCACAGTGATTGTTAGGAAGATGTGAAATGTGTACGTGGTATAACAGCAAGTGAAAACAGACATGAAAATATATGAGCCCTATGATCTCAACCACTTCAAAATATAGGTTTTTAAATGCAAACAGCATGGGGAAATATTTTCTCTTCAAATTTCCTTTAATGTTTCTATAATACAACCTGTAAAACATAGAGAATTCAGAAAGAAAGAGAATTCAGGTACTTCCAATGCTATCTGGTCAATATCAAAGTTAGACTCCTTCGATAACTGATCCCAGCTCTACTTCTCATTAGTTTGCTCACTTGGGGTGAGAAATTTAACCTCTCAGAGGCTCATCCAAATATGAGGATAATAATAACCTCCTAGGGTTGTTAGGAGTTTTCACAGGATGCTCAACATAAAGGGGATTACCCGTTGCTTCAGACATGAGAAATAATAAACATTAGTTTCCTTCTCTCCCTGTTTATACATTTTTCCTACCTGCTGTTTCTATCTCATTATTGGTAGCAAAACACCTAGGACCTAAACCTCAAAGATAATTCAGCAGGGATTGTGCATGCGACACCCGTTATACCAAATATCCATGGAAACTGAGGCAATGTGAAGAGTCCCGTTTGAAATCGCAGTATCAGATCACGGCAGTCACACATGTGAAGACGAGCATAACAGTTGAACTCACGTCTGCCATTCTCAGAAGAGGAGAAGGGCCCAGGAATTTGGGGCCTGTTTTGGCTCATGGACCTCCTGTTGACTTTAGACTTAAACTCACAGAACTAAGGGCAATATGAACCCTGGTGAAGGCAGGCTTTATTTCTGCTAAGATTAGAAACTAAGGATTTATTGCCCTTGTCAAGGGATTGATTTATTGTCCAAAAGGGTCAGGACACAATTGAATGTGGACGAGGTTTTGGTTCTGGATTTATAAGGGTGTTGGAGCCTGCTGGCAACTCCCCATCCTAGGATTTAACATTATCCTCAAAGAAAATGAAATAGAGCTTGCTTATTTCTTGAAAGGTAAGTTTTAAACATTAACTAGCTTCAGAATATAAAAATAAATGTCTCTTCCAACCATGTGCTTTGAATGAAAAATGACATCTTGAACCCCCACCAGCTTGTCACAGTAATTAGTCCAAGAGTGGACATGTGACCCAAACAGAGTCCTTCCCTGGGACTTTCATTTGGGTTTTGTGGAAGAGACTCACTAAGAAGTTGTGAGTGCAGGTGCTAGCAGTGGCCATACTGAGATTGTGCAGAAGCCAGTCTGAGAGAAGGGGACCTAAGTCCAGGGAGAGGCAGAGACAAAGGAGTTTCTGGCTTTAGAGTCTTTCTAACTGTACCAAGAAAGGAAAACATTCTTTTTCTATTGCTCCCCAAATCCCTGCAACCTAACTAGGAGCGTATGAAGCTTAGGGATCTGTTTCTACTCTGGAGGCAAAGTAGCCCAACTCTTATTCATAAAGTATTCTGCCAAGTCCATTATTTATGCCCAGAATTGTCTCCCTTCTTGTCTGTCAATTCTGGATTTACTTCCACCTTATATTGTCTTAGTTCTGGAGAAGTGTTTCACAGTCTCCTGTCATCAGGAGCAGCTGTCTTGTCTGCCTGTGGGTCTGGATCACATGTATTCTCACTGGCATTTGAGTAGATATTTTCATTCTCATCTGGTCTTGGATCAATAATCCACCAAAGTACAACTGCAAGAATTCTTTAGATGCAGAAACATGTGTATTTTGCCATTACTTTACACTGGAAGCATTTATTCTTTTAAATATTACTTTTTGTCTTCTGTGCTTTTCCTATGAATTATACTTGATCTGATATTTGCATTACTCCATCTGATTTCTCATTGTTGATTTTCATCTGGTATATCTTTGTCAATTTCTTAATTTTCAAATTTTCTATGTATTTTTAAAGTATGTTTTTTGTATGCAGGACTATTTTTGTTTTTATTTTTACCCAATCTATAAGTCTCTGTATTTTAAGAGTTAAATTTTAACCATTTATATTTGTTGTAATCATTTATATGTTTGGACTTTTCCCTGCCATCTTATTTTGTGTTCTCTATTGCCATGCTTTCATGTTTCTTTCTTCTTTCCTTTCTATGCATTTGTATTAGTCAGGTTTTCTTTTTTTTAATTTTTTTTTTCTTTTTGAACCACAGTCTGGGTAGTCAGGTTTTCTTAAATCCATTACTCCCATCTAAGATTTTGGAAGTCATAAATTCTGTGTTTATTCTTCTAGTGATAACACTCAAATTTTTAGCACAAAGTTTTAAACTTTTATTTCTCCATCAGTGTCAAGTTATCAGTAATCACATCCTCTCCTGTAAGGAAACAGAAGAAACAGGGGTTGGTGGTTCACACCTACAATCTTTGTACTTCAGGAGCCCGAGGCAGGAGGATCACTTAAGGCCAGGAGTTTGAGACCAGACTGGGCAACACAGCGAGACCTGGTCTCTACAAAAATAAAAATTAAAAAATAAACAGCTGGTGGCACTGGTGGCACATGCCTGTAGTCCCTGATACTCAGGAGGCTGAGGCAGGAGGATCACTTGAGCCCCGGAGTTCAAGGCTGCAGTGAGCTATGATGACACCACTGCATTACAGCTCAGGCAACCGAGTGAGACCCTGTCTCAAAACGAAATAAAAGAAAAGAAAACAGAAGACTTCCCCTTTTTGTTTACTTCCACTCTCTCAATCTACAATACCTCTAAAAAGATGTTGAAATCATCTGGATTTAGTGACAGATTAACATTAAATAATTTTATAGAAAATGCTGATTTAAATTTTTAAATAGCTTTCTCCCCTCCCCCAAAAGGTCATTTTTTTATTGAAATATAATTCACATGCCATCAAATTCACCCTTTTAAAGTATATAATTTGGTGTTTTTCAGTATACGCACAAAGATGTGCAACCATCAGCATTAATTCCAGAACGTTTTCATCATCCCAAAAAGAAACCCAGTATCCTTTATTAATCATCTTTTACTGGTGTCTTTGCCAACTTCTGCTTTTGTGTTCTGTGTTTTCTTCCTGGGTTTTTTTTTTTTTTTTTCATTTTGTTAGAGACCATAACCCAGTAAGTCTTTCAAGCAGGATTCATAAGTGGTGGGTTTTCTGGGCCTTAGACTGGAAATGACTTCACTTTGTGCTTTCATTTGAACTCTCCTGGTAGCGGCAGATGCCTCTTTGCTTCCTCCTCAGTGGCACAGTCAGGCCAGCCCAGCTGCTCACTGTAACTCACCTGACCGCTCATTGCCCCAAGGCCTCCCTCCTGATCTGCATGTCCACCACCAATCTAGCCTGGAGCACCTGAGCTGCTCCCTCTTGGCTAGGGGTCCTCCTCTACGTGCATTTCGGACTATGGTTTCCTCCTTCAATTTGATCTCAGCTGTCTTCCACCCTTCGAAGAGTCCCCATAATTTCTGGTTCACCAGGGATGAGTGCCCTTTATTGTTTTCCAGTGCTGTCTCTTGCATGCACACAGGTACACACACACACACACATTGATTCAGGTGTTCCCAGACATATGTATTCTGCCAGTTCTGGGCACGTACAGTCGGAGAAGGCTGAGACTTGCTCATTCTCCCTTAATTGCCTAATCTCTTCAAGGACTTTCCAAAAGTAGCAGACGATAACTTTGGGTTTTGACCAAGGTTTGTAGTCCGCTGTTCTGCCAAACACGCTGTACAGGTGTAGAATCTTACAGCATTGAGGGGTGTTTCAGATCATGTTCCCAAACCCTTCACTTTGCAGGTGAGACAACAGAGACCTGGGAGGTGCAGCACCTTGGACAAAGATGCAGAGCTAGACGGGTTTCCCTGTGCCCTGACAGTGCAGTATGCCACCCCTGCCACGCACCCCACCCTCAGCATGCACCCCCGTCTCTCCTTCAGGAGAGCCCGGACCTTTGCCTGTGCAGCCTGTTGCTTCTGTCCTGACTCTGATCCCTCCACTGACTGCAGCACTTGGAGGAAAGGGACCAAGCATGAATATATTCCAAATCGATTCATAAACTAATGTGGGAGAAAATAGGAAAAACAGACTAAGAAATCTTGTGGCTTTCTGACATCATGAAGATGAAAACGAAGAAGGCACAAAGCACCAACTGCTGACTATTAATGGCCTGTGTGACTGATGCATCATTTGTTGGTTTGGGAGTTTCCTGATTTTTTTTCTGTTTATAGATGTTTTTCTGTCCCTCTGTCTTTATTGGACTATCTGCATACAGTATTAAGAGTTCAACATTACACATTGTTACAAGCTTTTCATAAAGGTAGTGGATTCTTTAGAGTCTATAAAAGTATATATATCACAGCTTTAGAATTTTTAATCAAAAAGTATTGAATAAACCAAACATGAGCAAAAATCATTTTATAAAGGCATATATACTAAATAGGGTAATTTATGAGCAAACATTCATATACATCGTATTTCCACGAGCTAACAGAATGCACCAACACATGAAATTGCCTCTTCATGGCACCACACCGCGTGCACACTGCAGCACCATGTTAGAAAACAAGGAGATTGGCCTCCTGGGTGGAAGTTCCTGCTGATCTCCTTGTTGGAAGGGGAGGGTTGACCTCCTTGTTGGAAGGGGACATTGTCCCAAGCTTAGGATCTTCTTCTCAGCTTTTTGTGTTCAAGGAATTTTAATTAGCCCCTCATCCACAGGTATGCGGGCTCTGAGAGGCTAATTCATTCACAGTATCCACCGCTAGGAGACTAGAAACGAAACCAGAATGTCAATTCATTGTTTTATCACCTCTGAGGTCTCAGAGTCTACTGGACAGAAACAGCCAAATTAACTGGCTGGTGTGTCCCTGTTAGGGGAGTTTAAGGGAAACTGTTTCACTCAGCACAGGAGGCAACGTGGTCTTAGTGACCAGCATCCTAAAGGTATGACAGCTCAGGGCACCTACTCTCCATTCCGGAGACAGAACAGTTAGGAAAATAAGCATCCACATGCAGCTCCTCCTCCAGCAACGTTCCCAGGCTCCCTCAGATCTCCCTCACTGAGTCAGTGGTGGAATTGGTGATGTCCTCAATGCACATCCCTTGATAGACAGTAATTGTCACCCCCCTTCCATCACACGACGCCCGTCTTTCTCTGCTGCTTTCTCCAGTGTTCCATCGAGTGTGGGAGTGGGACGCAACAGAGGGAGGTGATTTGCGTCAAGAAGAACGCGGACACCTTTGAAGTGCTAGACCCCTACGAATGCTCTTTCCTGGAGAGGCCGCCCAGCCAGCAATCTTGCCACCTCAAGCCCTGCGGAGCCAAATGGTTTAACACAGAGTGGAGCATGGTAAGTCCTGGCGCCCTTGATGGAGACTGCACTAGCACACAGCTCCCCTGCCGTCCCCCATGGATGCCCTCAGCCAGGCACTAGGCTCAGCCCTAGAGGGGATTCCCTGTGGCAGTCTACTCTAGACAGCCATCCTGGGTGCTCCCTGACCCAGCCTGCTTGGTGGGGAAGGCCTGAGGTTGGATGACCTTGGTTTCTAAATTGTAGAGGCTGTAAAACCATAACTCAGTGTGCATAAGAATCATCTAAGGATCTTGTTTGAAAAGACCAACTCCAGGCCTATCCTGGCCAAGGGATTTGCGTTTTTAACAAGCTCCTGAGGTGAGTTGGTCGCAGACGTCCTTGCAACACATTTTGAGAAATGCTTCTGTAGAGGACTGATGGCTGAAAGAGCCTAAAACCCTAAAAACCAACCCAGAGGCAAAGGGCACAAATCATCCAGAGTGTGGCTTTGAAAGGCCACCCTCCACTCAGAGGAACCAGGATTCAGAGAGGACGGCTGGTTCCAGACACGGGACGGCACAAGTGACAATTAGGCTAGAACATCTTTGCGTACCAGGCAGCAAGGAAGTTCTCAATGACAATGGAGTTATGTCCCAAGGACTCAGAGACGACTTTTAGTGGTTCCTGCCAGCCATTGATGGGACAGTTTGAGCATCAGTAAGAATAATAAATAGTTTATTATTGAATATTTATTATTATATAATGGATGTTTAAATCCATCTGTTTATAATAATTTGTTTTAAAAACTAATAGGTTATCATTACAGGATGTTAGGGAACTAACTCATTATTCTGAACACTGGTAGGTAAAGGGAAAGAATCAGCATGCACACTGTCTTCCTGAAACCAACCATACCACTGGGTAGCCATGGAGTAAAGGTGGCGGGGGAGGATTCTTTATAAAAGATTTCTAGATCCACTGGCCAAGATGGCAGACGAGAAAAACCTCCAGTCAGAGTGTCTATGAAAAAAAAGACAGATTTTAGAAGAAAGTGAAAAAAATAAACTAGCAGAAAAACATAGATCTGGTGAGGGTCGGAAGGAAGGGTTCCTGAAACTACAGGAGACTCCACAGAAGACGTTGCGGAGGAGAACTGGAAGGAGAAAGGTCTCCGAGAGGCTCGGAGACCAGCGACGAGGGTAGGTGGAGTAGAAGAAGGGAAATTAATAACATCAAATCAGAACTAAATGAAATTGACAACAAGGAAACTATACGGAAGATTAATAAAACAAAAAGTTGGTTCTTTGAAAAAATAAACAAAATTGACATGTCTTTGGCTAAACTAATGAAAAACAGAAAAGAAAAAGCTCTAATAAGCTACATCAGGAAGAAAAAAGGAGAAGTTACAAATGATGCCATGGAGATTCAAGATATAATTTATGAATATTACAAAAAACCTTTATGCACACAAACTGGAAAATGTGGAGTAAATGGACGAATTTTTAGAAGCACACAGCCTCCCTAGACTCAACCAGAAAGAAATGGAATTCCTGAACAGACCAATATCAAGGACTGAAATTGAAACAGCAATAAAAAACATTCCAAAAAAGAAAAGTCCCGGACCAGATGGTTTCACACCCGAATTTTACCACACCTACAAAGAAGAACTGGTGCCTATCCTGAAGAAATTATTCCACAAAATCAAGAAGGATGGAATCCTCCCCAACACATTTTATGAAGCCAACATAACCCTGATACCAAATCCAGGAAAGGACGCAACAAAAAAGGAAAACTACAGACCAATATCCCTTATGAATATAGATGCAAAAATTCTCAACAAACTTCTAACTAATTGAATCCAGGTGCTTATTAAGAGAATAATCCATCATGACCAAGTGGGCTTCATCCCAGAGATGCAGGAATGGTTCAACATATGCAAATCTATAAACGTAATTCACCACATAAACAGAAGCAAAAACAAAAACCATATGATTCTCTCAATAGACGCAGAAAAAGCATTTGACAAAATTCAACACCCTTTTATGATAAGAATTCTTAACAAAATAGGCATAGACAGAG
>CAUYSK010037611.1:0-22228 GCA_963575035.1 Avahi laniger
GTAAAATTTAAGCCCCAGAGACTATCAAAGAGGTACAAATGAAATGATAATTGATAGTGTTTCGCAGGGTTGAATCATCAGCATATATATTTTATGAATGATTCACCTTTTTCTGTATCTTGTTATTAACTACAGTCATCATGTTGTACAATAGATCTTTTGAACTTATTCCTCCTATCTAACTGGAATTTTGTATCATTGAATGGTTTACCTTTAATTTTGAAATCTGTTATTATTACCCAAGTATCGACATGTTCATTCTAATTCTTTATTCATTAGAGATACATTTTTGTAGTAAGTCCTGAGAACATAGCTAAGGAATCAGCTCAACATGATTCAAGGCCGTTTTATATCAATGTCTTGAAAGCAGAGATGTGAGGGTATAGTGCCACATTATTTGACAATGATGTTAAATGAAGTGTCCGTGTAAATTAATTTTGCAGATGTCTAAAGCCAAACCTTTTTAATTTAATGATTTTTGAGGTGACTTTTTCTAAAGTACGTAAACTACTTCTCTTCTTAATCAGGAGACTGGTAATCTAATGTCTCAGTGACAAATAATCATTTTGCACAGTTATTTCATTGTCCTGAAAAACAGTGATGGCTACCTTGGCTCTTACAGGCAAGGGCCGTTGCATCAGTACTCGCTGGTGACGCACTGCTGTGCTTTTGTTGTTTTCCTACTCCTTTACAAAGTGTTGTGGTTCAGACTTTTCCATTAATATTTGCTGGTCGTAGGTTCTCCATCTATTTTTAACTCGAGCTTTCTACTTTTTAATCTGTGGGCTAACACTTCAGACAAGAGCCCTTGCCATGTGCTAAGCACCATTCTAAATGTTGAAATGTGTTTGTTCGTTTAATCTTATCAGTGTCTCAAACAGGTAGGTACTATCATTATCTATATTTTTCAGATGAGAAAACTGAAGCATAGAAAGATTAAGTAATTCGCCTACACATAGCTTGTAAGTAGCAGAGCAGGAATTTGAATTCAGACTTCTGGCTCTGCAGTTCATGATTGTTACCATTATACTACACTGTGTCATATAAAGATGCTTGTTAACGTTACACGTAAACATAGGAATGAATGGGCTCTCGTAGAATACCTTACTGGAACTCTTTGAAAGGTACTTGAACTTTGGTGAATTGTCTTTGTGAAATCTCTTTTGGTTTCTCGCAGAATGTGTGTGTATGTCTATATGTGTGCACATTTCTTGTGTATTTATCAAATAGGTAAGATGGCCAGAGAAGTGACTTTATTAAAACAATGTTAAGTATTACTCAATCATAAACATCTTAATTTCACTTTTGGTGAAACCGATTAACCTTTGCTAATCTTTTGCTGTTAATTTTCATTACATGGTATACCATAAAAAGGCAGTTATTGAAATATGTCTAACCATTATAGTTTTACATGATTTTTTATTTCTTGAGAGTAATGTCTTATTGGCATTACTGGTAAATGTCTGTGGAAATCTAAGAATTATGTATTATTTATTTCTTCCCTCCAATATAATGCACAAATTAACAAACGATTCAGTAGTCTTGTTTTCTTTGACTTAGTTGAATTCTTTGTGGAATCTGGAGAAGAAAACGAGGAAGCAGTTATTTAAATAGTTATGAATTTCTTTTTATTCAAGTGGCTGTCTCTAAAGGACAAGTGCCGAATCACTTTTACCCAAAACTCAGAATAAAATATTTGAAAATCAGAGTTGTTGGGAGGTTATTTTCCTTGGCTGTCTCGCATTTCTGCATGTCTTGTGAACAGCACTGGCCTTTGTTCTGGACTGTCTTTTCATAGATGTATATATAGAAAATAGCCTTGAACATAGAGATATTATCTGCCTTCACAGAGAAAGGCAGGTTTGTTTACTGTCCAGTGTAATAAAGATAATGCTCCTTTCCAAGGCAAAGGATAAGTATGTTTACTGCCCATTATAAAAGATTAGGGTTTCCTAAGCTTGGAGTCCATCTCCCATAATGCAACTCTCTGTGTGTGCAGGTGTGATCTGGCCTTCTTCATGCTGCCCTCACAACTAGAGGAACTGGCACATACTCCGACAATTGCCATTCTATGAGTAATAAAGTCCTTTGTCTCTGTCTTCTGCCAGCATCCATGAAACAGTAGCAGGTTAATTTGTTAGCTTCTAAATAAAGGAAAATCTCAGAATCTTCAAAGCTCTTGAAATTTTTTAAAGTTATTAAATGGTTTCCTAGCTTTTCACCTTAATTTAGAATCAGATTCCCTTTCAAAGATATTATCATTTCTTTGCTCTAGTTCACTAGAGACAAGGCAGGTAGTCTTAACTTTGGTCACCTGAGTGAGTGGTTTATGATTGCTGTTGGTCACATTCTAACTCCTTTTTTTTTTGGTCCCCTCCCTCCATTTTTTCTTTGTCATGATTTTGCTTCTACTCTTTTCTTTCTCTCCTCTTTTTCTCAGAATTCTCTTCTGTGTTTCACATAGTCACTCCTTAAACTTGTACTTAAGACTAAATGCAAACAAACAAAAAACCTTGCTAATCTTTTTCTTAAGTCTCTAACCTGTAGGGGAGGTAAAAGATACCTTTCAGACCCTTGTGTGGCAGAACTAGAAGTTGGGTCATGATGATAATTCCCCCGTGTGTATTTCTGCTATAGACAGTGGACAGAGGTGTGGTGGGGGGAGGGTATAGGTCGATTTCTACCCACCAGCGTGTTTCAGGAGTGGGAAACCACTCCTCATCCTTGGGGAAAAGTCTCTGACCAAATAAGCTATAAGTCAACAGTGAATACAATAATAATAAAACATTATTTTTGAAATTTTGGGATCAGTTTCAATCAGGGATCAGCAGTATGGCTTGTGGGCCAAATCTGGCCTACGGCCTTTTTTTTTGTGTGGGAAATTTCATTGGAATAGAGCCACATCCATTCATTTAAATATTGGCAATGGCTGCTTTTGTATTATGGGGGCAGGGATGAGTGGTTGCAATAGAGATCACATGGCTCACAAAGCCTAACATATTTACTGTTTATACCACTGGGTCTTGTGTTGAGGGGAAGACAAGAGAAGGAGTAAGTAAGCTCATCAGAATCAATTGGGCAGGCTTTTCAAAAGGTACACACCTCCCTCTCTCCTTCATCTTCTCATAAGCTTTCCCTGTTGTGAGTCACTGTCTTAAACTTTATGACTCAAATAGTTTGGTTCTATTAACTGATACAGATAGTTTGTTTTCATGAACCTATTTTTACCCTCTGTAACATAACCAAAGTAATATTTACCATATTATTTCTTTTACAGGGTTGTGGGAAGAAAATGTATTCCTTTTTGAGAGGAACCAAACAACTGCAGGTGCTGAGGTTTCTGGGAATCTCCATTGGAGTGACACAAATCCTGGCCATGATTCTCACCATTACTCTGCTCTGGGCTCTGTATTATGATAGAAGGGAGCCTGGGACAGACCCAATGATGTCTCTGAAGAATGACACCTCTCAGCACCTGCCATGTCACTCAGTAGAACTGTTGAAGCCAAGCCTCTCAAGGATCTTTGAACACACATCCATGGCAAACAGCTTTAATACACACTTTGAGATGGAGGAGTTATAAAAAAGATCACAGAAGGAAACCACAGACTCATTTTATTGGACTTGTGCATCTTTGAGCACACACTTACCTGTTTCAGAAATATGTAAAAATAAAAATGGTGCCATAAAAGAATGCCTAGACATATAATTTTCTACACTTTATAATGAAGAGGGAAAAGTTTCATAATATAAGTCACCACCTGGACAATAATTGATGCCCTTTATAATGCTGAGAACAGATCTAATACCCATTTTACAGCTTGTGTAAGATTTTTACTGAACACAGTTATGTTTTGAGGTGGCATAGTTTGATCAGCATTTCTGCATCTGTGTAAACGAGCCATATATGGTGGGATTGGAGCTATAGCAAAGGTTGATTTACTTCTACCAGCTTCTGTGTAAAGTACCAATTAACTGCTAACATAGGAAGTTAGACAGTACTAATGACTTTTACTACTCAGTGATGTATTCTTTTGAGGGTGAATAAATTATACATAAGAAAATTTTGGAGATTGGTGACTACTTAAATGTGATTTTTACTGGCTACAAGAATATTCTTATCACTTACAAGAGCAAACTAACACATTGTCTTAAACTGATCAGGGATCTATGTGTATATAAGTCTGTGTATAATTCAGTAGATTTCATTTCTTATAATGTTAAGAATAACAATTGTGAAAAGGATAAATTTTCCCTGTATAGCACCATTATTTTTAGTCTTTCTTGTTAATAGAGCTTTAAAATTCTGTCTGGGGTTTATATTACATACATAATTGTTAATTTAAATACTTAACCACTAATTTTGAAAATTACCAGTGTGATACATAGCCATCATTATTATTCAGAATGTAGTCTGGTCTCTAGAAAGTATTAACAAGAAAATTTACACTTCACTTAGTTGATTCAGTAAAGACTTGGATGCTATTTTTCTCCTAAACTAAGACTATTTTTGACACTAAACACATTTTAGAAAAGCTTATCTTTGCCTTCTCCAAACAAAAAGCAACAATTTCCAAGTCAATACCATTCTATAGAGAATAATGTTCTTTTTCTCCAGGAAAATGCTTGTGAGAATAATTAAAATAAGTGACAATTTATCTAGAGATTATCTTTGCTTTACTTCACTTATTAATATACTGTGGTGAAATACACAGATTATTAAATTTTTTACAAGAGTAAAGTATATTTATTTGAAATGGGAAAAGTGCATTTTACTGTATTTTGTGTATTGTGTTTATTTCTCAGAATATGGAAAGAAAATTAAAACATGTCAATAAATATTTTCTAGAGAGTAATGATTTGTCTGTGCCTATTTTTAAATATATTACAAGCACTTTTACTATGTGAGAAGATTATCAAGGGGAGAGAAATATAAGGAGGGATGATAGAATAAAGTATTAATATTGATTTCCAAACTCTGGAGCTAAATCCTTAAGAGTATGTATCCTCACCAAGAAAAGTAAAAAAGATGCCTATTTATTTTTCAAGTTTGCTTTACAGCTAAGTGGTGAATAATGTAGTTATTTGATATAATATAAAAATATACCAATTTATGTTCATTTATCTTCTCAATGCTTTCATATCACAGTATTTTATAGCTATTATTAACTTTTAAAAGAAAATGAGTGTAAGGAATACAATATTTGAAATTAACTGCCAGATTTAAAATCTTTTATAGATTTAAATGAAAACTAAATAAATTACTTGTTCAATCAGAACCAAAAAGATCTTTTTAAAATTTCTTCAACACCCCAACTTCCCATAATCTCAACTAAAATACCCAAGTCACTGGACAGCTATGAGTTTTATTTGAATTATTTGGATGATGGTCAAATTTGGCTGCTTTCTTTTTTATGTGTTTCACAGTCCCAGCAAAACATATATTTTGTTGAGCTCAATAAAATAAAAATAGTCTTCGAATTATAAAATAAAATTTGATTTCTACATTTTTAGGCTTCAGATATTTTGATATATTACCTGATATACTACCCTCTAGAATAGTCAACATAAATTTAGACAATCATCTTATATATAACACACTTGCTTAATGGGAACAAATGACATTTATTGCAGTGGTCCACAAAGGCCTCTTATGGTAGCAGTGCACCTGGAATAATAAAACTGCAAGGGACTTTAAAAAGTATATTTAATGCAGTAGAGCTGAGGGAGTTCACTGTTTGGGTACATTGCAAACAAAATTGTTAACTGTTTCTTTGGGAATTTTTAAAAGCTTTCTTTTGTAAAAATCACCATTTTTAAAGTAAAAATTTAAGAAGATTATTTTTAGACTGGTTAACAGTCAATTCAGAGCACCCTGGAGACTCAGAGATGGCGATAAGAGATGATGTCTATCCTTAAGCACTGTAAAATCTGGGTTAGAGACACCAGTGCTAACAACAGGCAAAATAAAGGAATTGCATAATGAACAGGGCCTCACTTAGGAATGAGAGACAGAGGAGAGTGGAATTAAGGCAGCTACACCAAGCAGGTGGCTGTGATTCTGGGTTGCAAGGAGGAATGGAGTCTAGCTGACTTACGGAGAACATATACCATGGTCCACAACTCTGAAGTTAAAAAGTATACACTGTTTTGGAGGCATGACCTGTGGTTCTGTGCACTTAGTGCATAGCATCCTTGAAATGACACCATGGGAAAGGAAGTGGTGAAATTTGGTATGGGGGGATTCGTTCTGTAGGTTCAATGGAGAGTCACTGAAGTGTTTTCAGAAAGAGAAGTGATGTATGTTTCATTAATTTAACTGGATTAGCCAAGTGAGAAAGAGGGCGCCGGAGACAGGTACACCCATTACACAACTCCTGGGGCGGGCCACCATTGACCTTAGTCTCGGTAAATGGAGCACTCTAGAGCTGTACACACTGCAGATAGATTTCTAATGCTGTGGTCCTGGAGAGAGAAAAAGATCCTCACAAGATGACGGAAGTCAAAAAACAGAGTGCATAAAACAGATTACAACAGGGTGCAGCCACAAAAATTGGCAGCAGATTGACCTTGGGGAGTGTGGGACAAGAAGTAAAAGAACTGAAATTTCTAGACTCCGCGCCTGGTAAGTTGACCATGGCATTAACCTAGATAGAAGACCAGAGAGGAGCGGGTATGTGGGAGGGTAATTAATTTTGTGTGGGGCACAGTGAGTTGGAGATGCCTGCAGGACATGCAGATGGAGATGTCTACAGGCAGCTGTAAATTCCAGTCTGGAGCTCAGGAGAATTCACTGTCGAGCCTGAGAATTTTTATGCATTGCTTTCCCATCTCAGGAAGCCTGACAGAAAATGGGCTGAGAACCAAATCTTGTATGAGGAGAATCTTAAGCAGATTGCTGCAAGAACATCCTTTTGTCTGAACTCCCACTCCTGCAGATGAGTCAAGGGAGGTAAAGAAACAAGAAATGACTGCACTACTGAATCTCCAGTGGCAAAAGGAGCTGCCCCCTTTTTAAAAAATACTACCAATTGTTGTGTTGTTCTCCACCCAACCCCTCTTCCTGTTATCATCTTGTAATTTTAAAGTGAATTCATCGTTTTTATGAACTGAGTTCTTATTTCCTCACATCCAAGCACATCCTGAAAAATATGTATGGCAAAATCTTTGATATTATCTTGAAAGCTCATTTCTCTATTTTGATATGTTAATTGCAGTCATTCTTTTATCTCATGCTTTCATGGGTGCCAGCCACACAGTACAAGGTGCTTCACACACACTTTCTCTGTTCTTCACAACTCGTTTGCAATTTGCAGGAATCATAAACCCCATTTTACAAGTGAAGAAGGTCTCAGAGAGATTGAGAAAATGTATTTAACTAGTGCTTGACAGTGCTCTACTTCCTCCCTCTCCATTTTGTGGTGTGGCGTCTTCACCAGCCTGTGGCGAATCTCAGCTAATCCCTTGCAAACAAAAGCCAGATTCTCCTTTGTGTGGATCAGTATCACCAGGTCCATTTGATCTCCACGTTCTATTATTCCTTCTTTAAGAGTGATGTTTTTGTCTCTCTAATTTCATTCCTCCTATTATCCCTTAGAAAAAGTCCAAGTTATCTAAAGCTTTAACTGAAGCCATAAATTGCTTTCTTCTCCCCACCTCTTGTCTCCTCCCACTGATCTATCTTGTGCACACACACTTTAATCAACTTTACTGATATATATGTTTAACAAATACACCTGTTTCAAGTGTACAGTTAGTTGTGACAGATATATACACTCAGGAGGAAGGGCCAAGATGGCGGACTAGAAGCAGCCCACACACACCACTCTGATGGAGAGGATCGACAGTTGCAAGTAGATGCCCACCGACAGATAGATCTTTGTGAAGAGAACATTGTAAATCAACAGAGAAGCGACAGAAGACAGAATGAAGGAGAGGGAGGTGGGGTGATCCACTCAGCAAGATTGGAAGGTACCTGGGGGAGGTGTCCTCACGTGGGGAAGGACAAGAGGAGTGAACCCTGGGTCTCCATACCCCACGTGGACACTGCGACCTGAACTGTGAGAGGGGTCCCACTGCCAGTGCAGACCTCCAGACTATTCAGGGAGCTGCTTGGAGACTGTGCAATAACACTGTACTGGAGAGTGAGCACAGCATGGACCTGCTGGCTTCCATTCCTGGGTTTCTACACCCGATGCCATTCTGAGCTCTCAGGTCCAGAGTGTCTATAAAGAGCCCAGCTCTGCTATAACACCACCACATCACCCTGCTGGGCCAGGGAGGGAGGAGGCAGAGAAGACATTCTCATGTGCCCTGTGACTGGGAGCTGAGCACCCACCCTGATAGGGGATTTGAGCAGAGTAGGTACCGCTAATGCCACCTGAAAAGCCCTGAGACAATTGCCTCAGCAGGACTTGCACAGGGAGAGAGCCCCAGCTTCCCGGCAGCCCACTCAGTGGCCCCACTATTGTTGCTCCCCCACTGCTTCCTGGCCTGGTGGTCCCACCCTCATGGCTCCCGCATGCCACCTGGAAGGATGTACCCCCATAGTCCAATGCTCTGCCATGGGCCTGCATGCCACATGCCACCATTGCACCAGGACCTGGGTGGAGCAAATGCCCACAGCCCTGACACCCATGACTACTGCCTAGATAGCCTGGCCCAGCTGCCATGGCCACTGCCACAAGAGACCCAAGTGGAGCAATTGCCCACAGTACCTGTCTCTGTGGAAAGGGACTCCCTCCCTCCTCGCCCACAAGCTTCCAACAACAGCCTGGGGACAAATCCACCACTCCACATGAAGATCCTCCAACACCGGCTTGGACTGTGTCAATCACAGGGGAAGGGGATAATGCAGAACAGCTGCATTACAGGCTCTCAGTGCATCCACTCCTCTCCTGCCAGGTCAGTCTTCTGGAGTAAGACACAAAAGCACAATCTAGGGACCCCTGCTTCTTTTCACTAAGTAGGAGAGTTCCCAGCAAAGAGGAATAGGTGAACTGAAAACCTGTCTCCTTTGAGCTAGGGAAGAGGTTTCAGTTGAAAAGAAACCAGCAAAAGCACTCTGGCAAAATGAAAAAACAAGTTAGTTCAACACTCCCAAAAGATCACAATAGATCTACAGCAACAGATTCCAACCAAAAGGAAATTGTCAAAATGTCAGAAATGGAATTCAGAATACAAATGGCAAAGAAGATGGATAAGATTCATGAGAAAGTTGAAAACCATCACAAAGAAGCCAAAAAAATATTTGAAGAGATGAATGAAGAAGATGAAGAAGTTACTAAAGACATAGGCAGCATAAGAAAAGATATAACAGAAGTTAAAGAAATGAAAGGGTCATTTGGAGAATTTTAAAATACAGCAGAAAGCTTCAACAACAAGCTAGACCAAGCAGAAGAAAGAATTTCAGAGTTTGAAAAAAAGGCTTTCAAACTAACCCAGTCAGTCACATATTTAGGAAAAAAAAGAATAAAGAAGAATGAACAATCACACAGAGAAATATAGGACTATGTAAAATGATCTAATATAAGAATTATAGGCATCCCTGAGGGAGATACCCCCTTATCTCTGATAGAATGATCATTATTAAAATTTCAAAAAACAATAGATGCTAGTGTGGATGCAGAGAAAAAGGCTTATTCACTGTTGGTAGGACTGCAATTAGTACAACTTCTACGGAAAAGAGTATGGAAATTCTTTAAAGAAATAAAAGTAGACTTGCCATTTGATCCAGCAATTCTACTACTGGGTATTTACCCAAAGGGGGGGGAAAAAAAGACATCTGCACTCGAATATTTATCACAGCACAATTCACAATTTCAAAGACATAGAGTTAACCTAAGTGCCTATCAATTCATGAGTGGATAAAGAAAATGTGGTTATATATATACCAAGGAGTACTACTCAGCCATAAAAATTAATGAAATAATGTCTTTTGGAGCAACTTGGATGGAACTGGAGTCCATTATCCTATGTGAAGTAGCTCAGGAATGGAAAAATAAACACCACATGTTCTCTTTAATAAGTGGGAGCTAAACGATGGGTACACATGGGCACAAGGAGATGTAAAGGACATTGGAAACCATGAAGGGGGGAAAGTGGGAAGGGCATGAGGGATAAAAACTTACCTGTCAGGTATAATGAACATTATTTTGGTGACAGGCACACTGAAAGTACTGACTTCAGTATTATACAATGTATGCATGTAACAAAAACATTTGTACTCCCTTAATATTTTGAAAATTATATATATATATATATATATATACACACACACACTCATGTAACCACAACCACAATCAAGATATAGAATATTTTCATCATCTCAAAAAGTTCCCTCTTGCCCCTTTGTTCTAAATCCTTCAATCCCCACTTCTAATCCCAGGCAACACTGATCTGCTAAATGTCACTCAAATTAATTCTTGTGAACCACAATTTTTATCATGTCACCTCTTTCCTCAAAGATGCCTCTTTACCAGGCATCTCCTGTTTTAAAAAGACAAGGCTTCCCAACTCATTAGTACATATGTTATTTATACAGCACGTTGGTATAAATGAGGGTAGGATCCCACTGGCCATCCCAGGCCTTGCCTGGCTACCCTGAGGACTACAAGGATGCAATAGCTCAACACATGCTTTTGGCTGCAACACTAGAGACCCCAATATATGGTGGCTTAAACAAAATAGAAGTAAATTTATATTTCATAAAACATATGTGTGAGCAACCCAAAGTATGGTTGTCTGAAGGTGTCCAGGACTCAGGCTCTTGTCTCCTGCTATCCTGCTGTGCTAACGTGTTTCCCTTGCTCACACGGTCCCAAACAGCACACTCTGCTTCCACAGTTCAGGCAGCAGGCCAGACAAAAGGAAGGTTAAAGGGAAAGAGGCATGTCTTTTCCCTTTGAGGACATAACCCAGAAGCACACATCATTTCCATTCACAGTGAATGGCTGTAAGGCAGGGTTGCAGATACTCTGCTCCGGACACCCATGTGTCCAGTTAAACCAGGAAGTGCTGCCACAGAAAGAGGGGGAAATGGGTATTGGTGTCATCTAGTAAATCTCTGCTACGCTCCTCAGTACCTTCAGAATAAAATCTTCCACTTGAGCCTGTTTGTTCACACCTATCCCCCGCTACTCTCCCACATGTCACTGTACACCAGCCAGCTGAGCCAAACGTGGTCCACTCCTTGCCTCTAACATCCCACATATCCTGTGCATCCTTGGTCTTTCTCACGCCGTGGTACTTCCCTGACATAGCCTCATCGCCAAACATTCCAACTATGCCAACCTTTAAGTCACAACTCAGCAGCCACTTCTTACATGAAGCTTTCCCTGACTACTCCAGCCCATTCTTCTCTGAGTTCAGCATTTTTTTGGTACCGTAATATCTAATTTGGTCCTTGTGTTTTTTATTTGATAATACTACTTTTCTCTTATGCTGTTTTTATTTGTTTTTTCTTTTCTTGTATGTCTGGTCTCTCTTGAGAGTAAATTGTTATGTTATGTTTCTCCCACTCAGCATTTTGCACAGGCTTAGGTAATATTTGGTATCAGTTGCATATCTATTCACTGTGTGTATAAATTAATATATGCATGAATTATGAGTCAGTTAAATAAATCAAAAGCCTTTGTCTAAAATGATTCCAACAAGGAGAAACTGCTGTAAAAGAGGCCATCTGTTCTTCTTGACTGGGATAGAGGACACTGGGTTATCATGGGATAAGTACTCATTTAGCTATAAATGGATGTAGATTGGATCTGCACAATGCGTTTAGAGCTCAGTCAAGTCTTATAAATGTCTGAGCGAACTATCAAATTGTACTTGTAGTCTAATAATATAATAGTGTTTTAGGTTCATAAAATACTTTCACTCCTAATCCCAAATCCTTTAGCTTTTAAATATACATTTGTTTGACTGGTAGTGTGTACAGAATAAAAGCTAAGGGCACATCTCCAAAGAAATCCCTGGAGAGTGAAAGATTGAAGCAGATTACCACTAACTTTGTAATTTCTATATGATTCTAGAAAATAACTTAAAAAAACGTGGCATTCAAAATTTCTATGTAAGTGCATCAAGCAGTGCTTCATTTACTCTTCTCGTAATTCCAGCGAGGTCAATTTTGTAATAAAGATAAAATACCTATGAACAGAGATGCTAAGAAACATACACAGTAAGTAAGTGATATTGCTGGGATTTTAACCAGGTTTGCCCAAATTCTAAGTCTGTACTCTTAACTATTTTACAAGAGAGACACTGTATTAAATGCTTTCCAAAGTTATTCTTAATTTCATGGTCATGACATATTGCTATTTTTAATATATTGCTGCATTTTGTTAACTAGTATTTCTTTAGAAATTCTGTGTGTGTATTCAAAAGTTACATTCATCTGTTTTGTCTATGTGTGAACACATTTGTTTTTAGATAGATATTGTATCAAAGAGAAGCTAGAATCCTGTAAATATATTAATTTTTTATTTTATTTTATTCTAAGAGTTTGGAAAATATACATCCTATCTTTAAATCTACAAGATAAAAAAATATTGAATCTATCAATCAACATTAAGAATGCCAAAATAGGACTTCTACTTCCAGCCAAGATGGAATAAAAGGGACCAGGTTTATCCTCCTGCCTGAAAGAAACAAACGAAAATTTACCCTCTCCCCAAATATTTGAAAAAATGATTTTTAAAACACTGGACATCGGGCAATAAAGGATGGTGATCTTTCAGAAACCGGTAACAAATGGGGTGAGCTGTGTGGTTTCCCCAACTAATTCACTGCCTTGAGAGAGCTTCCAGAATGTGGTGAAGGGAGGAAAGACCTGGGTAAAGCCTGTAGAGCTTCATTAATAGGAGAAGCAGAGCTAAGAATACTGCGGGACCATGGCAGTCAGAGTTTGAAGGACAGAGTAATGGAGAGGAGAGAGATGCATAGGTAAAGAGTCTTACAGATATGCAGTGACTCAGTCTTACAGATATGCAGCACATGCCAAAGGATTAGAGGGAAAGCTCTTAGTGCCAACAGAGAGCTAGGGATAGTGCCTGTTCTCAGCAGCCAGACTGGAAAATCTCCTAATTCACAAGGTATTGGGTGGAGTACTCAGAAAACTCTCATCTCAGTAATGGGGAATAATTAGCCTTAGAATAAATATAAGTCTACTGGCAACTAACAAATTATAAAAGCAGGAGGTTAGATTATCATACTTGTTTTCACATAATTTAACTGCATCCAAAAAAAGGCTCAAGAATATTTATAGAAATACATATATATTCAGCATTCAACAAAGAAAAAAATTCCTAATGTTTGACATCCAATCAAAGATTTCAAAGATTGCCAGGCATGCTAAAAATTAGGAAAATATGATCCATAATCAGAAGAAAATCATTAATTGAAATAGACAAAGAACTGACACAGATGTTAAAATTAGCAGACAATAACATTAAAAAAAGTAACTGTAGAGTGTTCAAAAGATTAAGCAGATATAGGAAAGGTATTTTTAAAAATATTCAAATCAAATTTTTAGAGATAAAACTACAACGTGACATAAAATATATGCTGGACAGAGTTAAAAGTAGATTAACCATTGAAGAAGAAAAGATTAATAAACTTTAAGACACAACAATGTAAATCATACAAAAAGAAAGAAAGACAAAAAATAGAAAAGAGGGTCATTGAGCTGTGACAACTCCAAGTGCTCTAATGTGCATGTAACTGGAATCCTCAAAGGAAAGAGGCAAAAGAAAGATTGAAGAAATAATGTTAGAAATTTTTCCAAATTTGATTTCAAAAGATCCAAGTATATCAGAAGATCCCAATCTCAAGAAACATGAAGAAAACTACACCAAGGCAAAATATATCATTTTGCTCAAAACCAGTGATACATACAAAATCTTTAAAGAAGCCAGAGGGAAAAAAAGTCATATTACATGCAGGGGAACAAATGTAAGGATGCCAGCCAATTTCTTGACAAAAACAGTGTATGAAACTTAACATCTTGATTTATGAAGGCAAAAAAAATTGTCAACCTAGAGTTCTCTACCCAATGAAAACATCTTTTCAGTAAAGATTAAAAAGAAAACCTTTTTCAGACACACAAAAACTGAAAAAATTTACAAGCTGTAGACCACACTACAAGAAATATTAACAGCAGTCCTTCAGGCATGTGGAAAATGACAGCAGATGGACATATGGATCTACAAAATGGAATGAAGAGCACTGGAAATTATTACTAAATGAGTAAATATATATGACAATTTTATTGTTACACGAGGCAAGTAAAAGACAGAAAAGTATCCAAACTGTTTGTTTTTGCATACAACATGATCCTCTATGTAGAAAATTCAATGTCTTTCTGGGGGATGGGCATGCTTGTAGCTCTGACTTTGGTGGTGCAAAGACAATATATGTAATCAAAGTGTTTGTACCCCCATAATATTCTGAAATTAAAAAAAAAATTCTCTAAAAAAGAATGCAATCTGAGATAAAGACAATGTTAAAATAAAAGAAAAAAGAAAATTCAATGTAATCTACAAAAGCACTGCTGAACTAATAAGTAGTTTAAGCAAGGATACAAAATACAAAGCCTATATGCAAAAATAAGTTGCTTTTGTATACACTAGCGATGAACAATTAGAAATTGCAATTAAATGAAACAGTGCCACTTACATTAAAATCAAAAATACTAAATACTAAGGAATATGTCAGGGGACAAAAGATGTGCAAGACCCTGCGCATTAAAAACTATAAAACAGTGCTGAGATAAACTAAGGAATACTCAAGTAAATGGCGATATTAATATATAGCATGTTCATGAATGGAAAGACTTAATACTGTTAAGGCAATAATTTGCCCCAAATTGATCTTTAGGTTCAATGTAATCCCAATCAAAATTCAGCATGAATTTTTATAGAAGTTGACAGGATAATTCTAAAATTCATATGAAAATGCAAAAGACCTAAAATAGTAAGGTAAATAAATAAATGAGTTGAAAAATAAGAAAAAAGGTAGAGGAATAATACTAATGTATTCCAAAATTTATGATGATGCTATCAAGAATATGTGCTGGTGTCAAGGGAGACAAAAAGACAAATGAAACATAATAGAGAGTCCAGTCCATCAATAAGCTCTTGTATTTACGAACAACTAATTTCTGACAAATGTACAAAGACAATTCAGTATTGAAAGAATAATCCTTTCAACAAATAATGCTGGAACAATTAGATATCCGCTCGCAAAAAAACATTTAAAATACATTTTTTTAAAAAGGACTTTGATCTGTACACCACACCATGAGTAAAAGTAATTCAAAATGGATCACAGACCTAGGTGTAGAACTTAAACGATGATTGTTTTAGAAGAAAACAGAAAATCTTTGTGACTTCAGCTTAGGAAAAGATTTCTTAGACATAATACCAAAGTACAATCCTTAAAATAAAAAAAATGATAAATTATACTTATCAAAATTTTAAAAAACACTACTCATTAAAAGATACCATTAAGAAAATAAAAAGACTTGGAGAAAATATCCATAAAATCTATATCTGATAAAGATCTTGTATCCACAATATATAAAGAACTCTCAAACCTCAATAATATGAAACCAAACTCCAATTAAAAATGAGTAAAAGATTTGAACAGACACTTCATAAAGAAGATAGAAAAAAGACACATGAAAAAATGTTCAACCTCATTATTCATTATGAAAATTTAAGTTACAACCACAATGTACTACTAGAATGGATGGCTAAAGTAAAAATCTGACAGTACCAAGTGTTAGCAACGATCTGAAGAAACTGGAACTCTCATATACCATTGATGTGAATGGAAAATGGTCCAACCAATTCGAAAAACAGTTTGACAATTTCTTAAATTGTTAAACATACACCTAAAATATGACTTAGCCAATCTATGAGGTTTACCCAAGAGAAAGCAAAGCGTATTTCCATACAAAGACTTATGTATGAATGTTTATGACAGCTTTATTAGCAATAGTCCAAAACTGGAAACGACCTAAAGGTCATGAACAGGTGACAAGATAAAGAAATTGTGTTACATATATATAATAAAACAATTATTCAATACTAAAAAGGAATGAACTATTAATACATGCAACAACATGAATAAATCTCAAAGTAATTATGCTTAGTGAAAAAAGTTTAGCAATGAAAAGGAATGACCTATTGATATATACAACAACATAAGTAAAAATCGTATGCCAAAAACTTGTTATATTGTACATATTAAATGTGTTCATTTTGTATGTCAATAAAGCTTAAAGAAAGGGAGAATATTTACTGAGCAATTTTCCCAATTATGCAATGAAGAAATCATCATACTTTCATGAACTTCCCATACAACTTCTTAGATTTTGTTGGTATAATTCAGAGTTTTATGTCCAGTTTATTATTAAATATTTTATATGACATGTGAGTAATTGATATAGATAAGAATGATGCATATTTACATTTTTCTTTTTAAATATATTAATAATTATTATTTAGACTAAATTTGCTACTTAGTTTGAATTGTCACTGTCATTTTTAATAGAGCTTTCCTTCTCAGGGAAAATTTGAGCAATTTTTTAAGGAAAAATATACAGATAGCACAATTCTTCTGTATAGCCCATTTAAAAGTACAGTACTTTTGAGGCTGGGCATACTGGCCCACATCTGTAATCCCAGAATTTTGGGAGACCGAGGTAGGAATTTGCGGCTAGGAATTTGAGACCAGGCTTGGCAACTAGTGAGATCCTGTGTCTACAAAGAAAAAAATTTAAAAATTAGCTGGGCATGGTGAGTGACAGAGCTAGACCCTGTCTCAAAAAAAAAAAAAAAAGTATAGTATTAATATTTTTAAGTTACTGCATTCATGGTGACAACTTCCTTGAGTCATAAGCATTTTCTCTCAAAGCCCTGTAGATGGTGTTAACACCCAGCACTCATGTTCCAGCTCACCAGGTTGAAGCCACATCCCCTTTTATAACCTATCCTTGAGAGTCACGCAGCATCTCTTCCACTGCATTCTCTTGGTTGCACACAAGTCACCAACCTGTCCAGATTCAAAAGAAGGGGGATTAGACTCTGCCCCTGATATGGGGCAGTGCATCATCCAAGAAGAGCCTGTGAAATAGGAGATGCGGCCATCTATGGAAAATGTAATCTGCCATAACTCCTTTATTTTTTGATCACTTTAATTTAGATTTTAGAGCAAGTTACTATCTATATTTATTTTACAGTGTTCCTCAGAAGTCAGAAACAACTTTCTTTTATCAACTTTGTGAAAATACCTGTCTAAAAGGAAATGGAGAACAACGAAGCCATACTGTCATGAGGACGCTGGGTAAGTGAAGAGATATCTTGAACTCTGACGGTGTTTGAGCCCTATTCTCTCATAGACTAGGTTCTCACTTGCCTATTTGGACTTTGATTCACTTTCTGTGTTCCTACTTCAACTTGATGTTCTCAGTCCTGCCCTGAATCTTGCTGACATCCCTTCATTGCTGACAATTTCAGCAATTTTTTTTCTTTCCATATTTGGTCATGATTGAGCAATTGACTAATCTTAGTATCCAGTAGTTGATATTTTATTAGACTTTGACTAAATTTTTCCAGTGTTAGTTAATATAATTTCACCTGGACAGAGCTGAACCAATCAAAGTCTGAGCCTGCTCTTTAGTTCGATCTGCTAAGGACTTGCAAGGATTAAGCAAGAGAAGAGTCAGACACAGCACCTCTCCCATTGCTCAGGGGTTTCATTCTGCTCCAACCAGGGCATCTCTGCTATGCTCCCAGGACATAGTCCTTCTTATTCTTAGAAGGAAGTTTAACAAAATAGTCCTGTAAATAATATTCTATTGATCTACTGGGGAAGACAGAAAGCATCTATTACTTACCAAGGCAGGAGAAAGTTTTCTCTCTTTTATAACTCACTGTTCACAAGATTCTCAAAGAGTAGGGTCCTGTAAGTGGAACAGTTAAAGAAAGAATAACAGGTATATTTTCCAGAATTCAAAATTAATCTTTGGGCTATTACCTTTTATATGTTAGAGACTAAGCATGTGAGACTTTAACTACCCTTGTGTTGTTAAGTTCTCCACACATGCATAGCTTACAAATCTATTTCTCTCTACAAAACTGTGCTCTGGCATAATTTGAACAAAATTGCTGTGGTGAAGGCTATGCTATTATTCTGCTTGAAGTTCAATATAAATAAATCTGACAATCAGATGTCTAACAATGGTTCCTAATTCCTTTCTACTCTCTTGTAGTTTTCCATGGAATTCATCTTCTTATTTTCCCTTACGAAAGTTAAGACCAATTCAACTCGATTTAGTAAGATCCACTGAGCATCTGCCATGCTGTGTAGAATAAGTTGGGACAAAGATCGGAAGAAAACTGTAAAATATAAACCCTGCCTGAAGGAACTCATAGTTTTGCTGGAGTGATCAGGCAAATGGACACTGATTAGGTAAGTACCTATATAGTTTCTGGTCCAGTGAAGGTACTCATAAATTGGTAAATTAAATTAAATCACAGTGAAACATGATACAAGACTAAAAACAGAATTATGTGATACAGACACAGGATTTCAGAGAAGGCAAGACGTGAAAGTAGGCTGAAGTTCTGGAAGATAATGGAAAGATCTCAGTTGAGATGAGGCAGGTTTTTTTGTGTTTGTTTGTTTGCTTGTTTTAGTTTTAGTTTTTAGAGACAGGGTCTTGCTCTGTCACCCAGGCTGCAGTGCAGTAGCACGATCATAGCTCACTATAGCCTCAAACTCTGGGGTTCAAGATATCCCCCTGCCTCAGCCTCCCAAGTAGCTGGGAATACTTGGCCACCATGCCAAGCTAATTTTTTTTTCCCTTCTTTTTTTCTCCCTTTTTTTTGGTAGAGATTGATCTCGCTGTGTTGCCCAGGTTGGTCTTGAACTCCTGGCCTCAAGCGATCCTCTTGCCTCAGCCTCCCAAATTGTTACCATGCCTGGCCAAGCTGCCACAGATTTTGATGATAACAAATGGGAAAGATATTTCAGGTTAGGATAATTATAAATAAATCAGAGATAGATGTTAGCATAGTGTGTCCACGGCAGATAGGAGCCCATTTTGATTAGAGAAGATAAAGAAGATAAAAATCCATAGATATGTTGGGGCAGATAACAGAAGTCCTCATGAGAATTTTGAACTTTATTTTGAGGACATGGAGACCCCCATAAAGGTTCTTAGATGCAAAGCCATATTTTTGAATCTACACTGGCATTGCACTGAGGTTAGACTGAAAGAAATAGGTAGAGAAGTCTGAATGTAGAAATACGGGAATTGGGTAGTGATAACTTGAAGTATGGTTGCAGCATGGTCGAGAAGGAGGAAACCAACTGTGGAAAGTAGGAAACAATAAAACTCACAGATTATGAAGAAAAAGAAATCAAGTTTGACTTTCTGATTTAAAAGTCAAAGACTCAGGAGAATACACTCGCAGTGACAGAAAAGAAAATTAGAAGACAGATTGTTGTAAAGAAGATTTTGTTTGGGATTTACGTTTGAGGTTATCTTGGCAAAGTCTTAAAATGAGTTTTAAAATGAGTGGTTCAGATTAGGGATGAGTGTTTCTATGGTGATGGCTTAGATTTTTAGAAGCAATTGGGTTTTCTTTTGTCACCTCTGCAGTGTCCCTCATTCTCCTATGTTTCATAGAAAAGTAGCAGGGAACCAGTTCCTCAGAATTTCCTTCTTGTGTAGTTCCAGAGTAGATTATTCTGATGAGAGGCACTTTTATGAACTTCAGTGGGCTCAGTCCTCACCTTTCCTGTGGCATCTGTACTTTGACTTCTCATTGGTGGCCTCACCTCATCCCTGGGAGCTCTCATTTTTAGATTTCTGGCCACTTTCTGGGCTAAGTTTTGATTCCTTTAGCCTTCATTTGAGTATGCTTCTAACTCCCTGTATGAAATCCCTTTCTACTCAAAATTCCTAGATTGAAGTCCACTTTCATCATGAATTCTGAGATAAAAACATATTCCATGTAAAGAAAACATGAGCAATGACTAAGATCGAGCTACATTTGGGGGTGTGTGTGTGTGTGTGTGTGTGTGTGTGTGTTGGAGAAGAAATAGAACCAGTAAAAGACACAGAAAAGAAATGATCAAAAAACTAAGAAAAGTAAATGAGGAAAAATTGTGAGGCAGAAGTTTTATTGTTTTCCCCAGTAAAGGAATAAAATAGAGAAAAGAAGACACTACACTGAGAAAATGGTATAATGTTTGTCAAGGGGAATGGCGATTTATCAGAATTCAGTTTTACTGTAATGGTATTCCTACATTTTTAATTTCAGCTGCAATTAGAATGATGGTACCAAAATAGGGGGCTGGTATGTTGTTTGGTGAGCTGGTAAGGCCATCCAGATCTCTCAACTTGTTATGACAAAGAGCCAGAGAGTTGCCAAAGCCCTTGAGTTAATACAGGAAATCCACAGTACTGTTTCTGCCAGATAAAGCAAATTGCTTCTGTTGTCTTAGGTAACTGGTTTGGAGAAAAATAATTTGGCAGATTTAATAGTAGCACACAAGGTTTCCACTAGGAGATCAAATCTTGAAAAACTGTGTGAATGGCAATACTACCTGATTATATTATGATAATCTACATAATTTTATAGGGTCCATCTTATTTTCACATAGACCATACAGGTGAGTTAAAAGGGAAGGTGGCAGAAATGTCTCACCCTTCATCTTTCAAATTTGATAGTGGCAGTAATCTCTGGAATATTATTTGTGGCTTTCTATTTTCAAAAGGAGGAGCTACTCCAGCCACTTTCATTTCAAGCTTCCTACCTGTAGTCCTTACTCCATAGATCAAAGAAATAGAAGAGTATACTTCCTGTTGAATGTACAGTTTGCATTCAGAAATGAAATAGTTAAGCACAGATTTGTTCACAGACCCACTCAGTCCACTATGAGATCGATTCTGACTTTTGCATTTCTTCCTCTGTATTACAACAAAGAGTTTCTGCCTTCTCAATCCCAGTTAATGTAGGTCTTTGACCTCTGTAAGCCCCCACTTTGACTACTGGACCAAATCAACATAGGATTTATGGGAATTTGTGTTAGCTCTGGGCCAGTCCAATAATCTCTGAAGACTCTGAGTATTTCTCTTTCTCCAGTGCACAGCCACACTAGTAAATGAGCTCAGGTGTCTTTGGGGGAACTAAAGAAAGAAGTTTTATATAACCTTCTTGTGGAAGTATGGCAAAAGGTGTTACTGAGGGTATCTGGTCCTCCTTTCATTGCAGGGACTTGTGTCTGTGAACTGGCTTAAGTCTGAGAACTAAGCGAGTAGTTATAATTATTCATTGTGTTGATTAAATCAAGACTCTATTTATAAGGATAAGATTTTAGATTTTTTTTCTTATAGACAGTCCAAATATCTGTATTTATTCTAGGAACATCATAATCCATTAGCTACAACTAATGATGTTAGTGGGTCAAACTATTTTGATTAGTGCTTGGTTCTGCTGCCCATTTTGGTAATTACCTCCAAATGTTCTTTAAGCCTGGAAATCTGGGAGCCCATTACAAAGGGATCATCTCTAAACATCATAAATGACCTAAAACACACTGAGCTTTTCAGAGATGTTGGTTCTTTCTTTACCTGTATATTTCTGAATGCATTGATAAAGACAGTGTTCTCTGGGCACTTCTTTGGAGCAGTATTAGTGGGTGTGTGAGTGGGTTACTATGATAAGAAATACACACACACACACACACACACACACACACACGCACTCCCCTGGTTCCCAAGACAGAGCTCCTAAACTCCTAAAGCCCTTGTAGATGGAGGCACTAGGAGAATTTTTTTTTTTTTTATTTCAGGATATTATGAGGGTACAAACATTATGGTTACACTTTATGTCTTTGCCTCACTCAAGTGCGGGTTAAAGGCATGCCTTTCCCCTCCTACAGTGCTCCCTGTGTCCTTCAGTTGCGGATTTATCCCCCGCCCCACAATCCCCCTAATCCCTGAAGAGTATTTCTGCCATGTGATCACCCTCGTGTTGATCAGTTAGTACCAATTTGATGGCGAGTACAAATGGAGCCCATTCTTCCGCTCTTGTGGTGTCTCACCTTGGATAATGTGCTTAAGTTTAATTCAGGAATGTATAAGAGGTTCTAGATCACTGTCGTTTCTTATGACTGAGTAATATTCCATTGTATATATATACGAAATTTTAATAAT
>CAUYSK010037614.1:0-56231 GCA_963575035.1 Avahi laniger
CTCAAGGTCAGGAGTTCGAGACCAGCCTGAGCAAGAGCGAGACCCCGTCTCTACTAAAAATAGAAAGAAATTATCTGGACAACTAAAAATATATATATAGAAAAAATTAGCCGGGCATGGTGGTGCATGCCTTTAGTCCTAGCTACTCGGGAGGCTGAGGCAGAAGGATTGCTTGAGCCCAGGAGTTTGAGGTTGTTGTGAGCTAGGCTGACGCCACAGCACTCTAGCCAGGGCAACAGAGCCAGACTTTGTCTCAAAAAAAAAAAAAAAAAAAAAGATACATGGTTGCCTCTCATATTTACACGGAGTCTTGAAGTCATATTTCCTTGGAAGCCATGTGACTAACCCAAAGATCGAATTTCCAGTTAGTCATTTGCTGGCCTTAAATCTGGCAGGGCAAATTGTACAGTCTAGAAGTGACCAGTCTCTTAATGGAGTTTAAGGCAGAACAACTGCAAAGTGTTTTACAAGTTGCTTTATGGACACAGATACCTTCTTAAAAGCAGATCACCTCTTCACTTTTTATTAACAGTGTTGTCTACCTCCCTTGCACTCAGGATGATTCTAATTTGAGACTAAAGAATGCAGTAAGGAAACAGAATAAACCCTATCGGGACTGATAAAGGGCGGAGACAGCTTTTACTCAGCAGTCTTTTAACTGTTTAAGAATCCAATTCGAGGGTATGGAAGCTAAGCTAATACTTATGTCCAGGGCAGTGAAAAGGCTCTTGATTTTTTAAGAAATACTTTTATGCAAAAACTTAAATTAGGAAAATGAGGATTATATTCCTAACAAATTCATGGAGAAAAATTAAAAATAAAAGATTTAAGAGGGACTGGATGTACATTTCACACTCTTACAATCAAAGAGTTTGGCCATGCTTCTTTTTGTCCCCATACAAGTTAACCAGAATGGGTAAGCGTGCCAGGACATAGGATGGGGGAAACCATTGTTTGCCCGGAGGTGAGTATTGGCTTTCACTTTGATGGACTTCCAAGAAATTATACTTCTGTGTGGTTTAAATATTGTAGATATGCTATGGTGAATTTGTTTTCTACCCCAACCACCCATCTGCTTATTAGCTATAACTTCTTTTCTAGGCTTATGGTTTGGATAACAGAACCCTTTCACATTAGTACTTCTACATTTTTTATGAAAATAATATTGGTATTGATTACCTTTCAAGACCCCAGGAAACAAGGGTAGGTTTTACATCACCCTAACCCTGGCTATTTTACCATGTTGGTGAAATGAGATTTTCTTCCCAAATCTACCAGTTGAACAACAGTACAAAATACAGAAAGTGAACATCAGGATATCTGCTTTACCCTGGTGCTTTCTTCTCTTATGAAAATATCCCATATTTAACTGATGTTTTAAATTTATTTATTAGTGGGAAATTGGAGTAGCAAAAACATAAAATAAAAATTGAAACATAGAGTTCAATTTATAATGAAACAGAAAGTGAGGAAACAATGAAGCAAATTTCAACTTATGCCTGGTCTTTACAAATAAGAAAGGGCCTGAATTATTTGCCTCTGTGCTTTATGGGATAGAACTTAGAAGAAACATGAAGTATGAAGATATAGGTCAATGTCTAGGATTCAAGTTGAGCAAAGGAGTCAAACAGAAAATAAATTTGAACTTTCCAGGGATGCTTTCTCTAATTTTTAAATGTGATCAGGTGACCTTGCTGTATACAAAGCCACAGCTGCCTATACTTCTCCTTTTACCACATTTATGATGATGGAAATTTTTTTTTTAAAAAAATTGATTGGTTAACATTTTACTAACCTGCATAGATTCAAACCTCACGAGGGCAAGAATCAAATATATCTTATTTAATGCCTAGCAGTTGGTAATTGATCTATTTACTAAATGAATGAACTCATACATGAAAGACTGAGGAAACCTCCTCAGAACATGGACAGACTGATGGTTCTCCAAAAATATCGAAGTAGAGGCATGGTTATTAATCTCAGAGCAGAGGAGTTTTGTCCTGGCTAAAATCAACCTTCTTGATGAAAGCATAAAAAAGCTTTTTGACATGGGATTCTATAGATTCTGTGATTTCGGCAGAAGGCTAGTCCCCTTCAGGAGTCCACATAGTTCCAATAATGTCTCCCTCTTCTGTGAGGCAAGAGTCTGCTCCTGTCTAGAGTCTTGGTTTTTCAGAGTAGGCCTAGTGAAAGGCTGACATCATAGCTGAAGCACAAATGATCTTTGCAAGTATAAAGGCTGATATTTTAAACTCATGTTCCTTCTAGTTCAGCAGGTGGATATGCCTTTTATAATCATGATATTTTCTTTCAAGTAATAAAGCCTTGAGCATTCATAAGAACACTAAAAATTAATGCACTATAATAAGAAATATGTAAGCAGTTTTAACCTTCTGGGTGGACTGGGGAAGGCTTTCCAGTATAAGTGATAATTCAGTGGGTCTGCAGAGGATGAATAGAGTTGACTAGGCAAAATGTGAGAAGAAGGCATTTCCAGACCAATGGAAGAGAAAAGCAATGGCATGAGGTGTTGAAATACATGATAAGTTGGGGAAACCATTTTAGCTGTCCTGTTTGATTGGAGTTTAGGATGAATGGGCACATGGGGATAGTTATAAAATGCCAGCGTTTTGAAATGCAGCTGGAAAATGTGTTTGGAATAAGATTTTAAGGAATCTTCTCTACCAAAGTAAGCAATTTTCTTATCATTTGTGAGAAATCACCAGAGATTATTAAGCAGAGAAACTGGGGCATTTTTTATTTTTCTATTTTCTCCCCATATCTGTGTTTTAGGATAACACTGCAGTGGCAATTGCCATGGGGGAAGACTGCACACAAAGAATGAGTTTGAGAGCTTCAGTAGTCATAACTGGCTTGAGAAGATTAAGTCAGAGTTTGAAGCAGATGGAGGGTTCTATAAGCCAGAGGTGTTCTTTTCATTGGTGTGAGTCTCGAACAGGACATAGAGATCAGAGGTCTACAATATCAGGCTGCCATGGATAATGCAGTAGGGTCTTGAGGATGAGAAGATGGTGGGGGCCAGAATGTGGACTTGAAGTCAGTCCTGAGTAGAATTTGAGAATATAGCCATGGCTTAACATTCCAGTTTCAAACTGATGAAAAAAGAAGAGAGCAAAACCAAAATGATGACAGAAGCCTGGGAATTATGTCTCAGGATCTGGACTCTCAAGTCTACACAACAGCTCCACTGAGTTATGGCAACTGTTTCTAGGCTGCCAACATTTCTCCCTCCCTTTTAGCCTAGCTTTTATGCTGTGGTTAACCCATTCAAGAAAATATGGGAAGCCCTTCTGAGAAGACCTCACATTAAAACAAGGTATCCTTACTTGAGCTGAGTCATGTTTGGGCACCTTGTCATTGCAGGTTTGAACAGAGATATCAAACTGTCGTATACCAATGAGTTTAGGTTAAAAGGAGAGAAGAGAACAGAAGCAAAGAGCCACACAGGAAGAGAAGCTAAGGCACAGAGGACCAGCAGTCAGGCTTGCTGTAGGGGTGAGACTATCCTCCCCCATGAAGACTGCAAAGACAACATGCTTCCAATAGACGGTGAGAACATGGGCAGGAGAGAATTTGTTCTATTGGAAGTTAAAGTTATATATGAAGACACTTACAATCAAATAAAATGCAAAACATATTTGGAAATGGAAATAAAGTAGGAGTTAATGATTTTTTAATCATGATTAAAATCTAAAATGCCAAGATAACCATTTACAAGAGTATTAATACAATAATGCCATTTTAATTCAAAGAATGTTTAGTTTTAAATATTTGTATGAAATATCAACTGCTTACTGAATGCTTGTGAAAAGGAAAAGGTTCCCTTCCAATACTGTATCAGAGAGCCATGGTAATAGCCATAGCTTAAACAGTACAAAAAAAAACAAAATCCCCAAACTACCCATCACTGATACCACCATTTTTTTTAAATGCAGAGCAATCTTTTATGGTGCATTCAAATTCAGTTAACTTCCTTCTTGCCTTTAATTAAATACATGCTTCCAACCTAATTAAAGTGTGTTAGTTGACTTAGTATCAAAATAAAAGATTGGATCTAGAAAATGATTATGAAACAGAAAAAAAATCCTGGGAATGTCAGAGACTTCTTAAGCATATCAGATAAATAAATGAACTCATTCGATGAAAGAATAAGCAATAGTGGGGTGATAAACTTGGAAAGCAACATAGACTGGAGTTTTTTAGACTCTAAATTTATCAATGTATTGAATCAATTTTGTTGTGCTGACTAAAAGCTATCTCAAGAAAAAGGTCAAATTATTTCACTGCACTGGAGTTTTAGTTTATTCATTATGATTTGCAGGAAGCAAAACAGCAGCTCACTTGTTATAATGCTGTTTGTCTTAATCAGGGGAATTCGGGGTAGGCAGAGACAGAGAGGAGCACATACTGTCTCATTTCAACATATTAATAAAACCTGAACAGCAAGCAACAGTCTCTTTGTACAAAAGTGCAACCTGAAACAGTGGTACTGAGAGTTTTTGCCATGTCACAGCTGGGACCCTTTTGTAGCCCAAATTAGTGTGTGTGCCTCAACATCCTGGGGGAGATTCAGATATCATTCTCTTTTTAATCATTATCCAACCAATATCCTGAAATTCTGGCTTCTGAGAATTTGATATGAAATTGAGTAAAAGAGAGAAAAGACAGAAATTTGGGATAAGGCCAACAATTTTTTTTCTTAGTATAGGGTAACCATATAACTTATTTTCAGACTTGGACAGATTTGCAAAGGGGCCCTATTAAGAATTATGCCAGGATAATAGGAGTAATTAGGAACTGGCCCAGGCAAATGGGACGTATAGTCAGTTTAGTCACAGAAAATTGAATTTCCAAGTCTGATATATTATTTCTTTAGTTGTTATATATTTTGCCAGCTGAATACAACTAAATGTAGCTAGCCTTTATAGAGTGTAAGTTCTTTATTCTTCAACACTGTATATCTCTGTGAGATTATTTGGTGTTAAATAGGCCCTGTACCTCTGATATTATCAAGAATAGAAATTTGTCATTTGAAGAGTTAAAACAAATATTTGTTAAATAAGTGACTCTAAAGAGTTCTAAGAGATCACAAACATACAGGTTTCTACTCAGGTAAGTCATAGGACAAAACGATCTACAAGGAACTAAGTGCTTCATGAATGATGAACATTGAATCTGTTCATAGACAATGGATTGAACTTCAAGTCAATAACCATCAGAAATACATTATGGTGAGTTTCATTCATATCTGTGCCTGCCCCTTTCCCATATATTTAAACTAAACCAATTTAAGCTTTAAATTCTTCACTTATAATTTAAGCATGAATTCTTCACTAAAAAACTAAAAAAAGTCATCTAGCAGTAAAAAGGAAGAAGGAAGTATTTACCAAAAATTGAAATCGAAGACCACATGTAGACAAATATAAGCCACGATTCTCTGGGCCACTTTTTTCCCCCCGATATTGAAATTGTTCTGCAATGTCAAAGTTGTCTTTCTAAATGCAGTTGCTAATACTATTGCATCCCCTTTTTGCTATTCTTAATATTGTCAGAACATGAGACAGAGCCCATTCCTTTGGGAAATGGAGCTTGTCACAGACAGGAGGGTGGTGCAGACCAGCTCTCTGCTTTCGTTTGAACAGTCCCTCCCCAAAGCTTCCCCTTCTCCTCCTCTCCCTGCAGGATGGCCCTTCCATCTCCTCACCGTCCTGATCCTTTTATATTTCTTTTCATAGCATTCTTGTTAGAGAATGTTTTTTAATAGCTAGAATCCTATTTCTTTTTCCTTTGGGCCTAATCTACCAATCCTTATCACATTCAGTTTTCCTAATATGGGAATATGGGAAGAAGAAGATTGTTCATTCATTCAACACATTTTTATTGAGAATCCACCATGTTCCCCAGATGCAGGGATCAGCAGTGAATAAAAGACAGAAAATTCCCTGCCTTCATGAATCCTAGAGGATAAAAGAAAGCTACTCTTTCAGGTTTATCAAAAGGGTGAAAGATACACGAAACAACCCTTTCTAGTCCTGAGGTTAACCACCTTCAAGTTATTCTCTTGTATTCATTTCATAGTATTTATGTTACATATATAAGCATTTATGTTACATATAGTATTTATGTTACATAAATATGACAATGCATAGAAAAGTTTCAAAATAAGAATAATAAAATAGGCTCATTTTGCATGTGTGTGTTGTGTGTGTGTGTGTAATCATGCAATACATATTCAGTAATTTTCTTTTGGCATATAATAGATCATGTTTTTTTCCAGTTTTTGTCATCAAGCAAAATATATTTCCATATAAGCACATATAAATTTATCTCATCCTTTTAATAACTACTTAGTAAAGCTGTACCTTGTCTCTATTGAAAGGACATGCAAGGTTGCTTCCAAATTTCAATGTTTCAAACAATGTCATGCTGTCTTGCACATGTCTTTTGCTGTGAGGTAGATTCCCAGATGCTAAGTCAAAACACCTGGTTACACTATATATAGACAAACATTGCCTATCATAGGATATTTCTCAACATCCTGAGAAAATTTAACTTAGTGGAAAAGTATCTGGTAAGAGAGAAAAGAGTTTGTTCTAATTTTTCTAGGACACGGCTATATTGCTCCTTTATCAGACTTCTCTGTTATTACTCTAACAATGGAAAATAAATGTAGAGAGCACAAGAAATACTTGTGTACATGTGGGGGATGGTATTAGAAAGGATGGGAAAGCTGGGGGCAGAGGAACTTTTACTCTTCCCTTCCATACTGTGTGAATTGTTTTTAACAGGGATGTTTTCATTTTACTTAAAATTAAATAAATTTTCAAAAGCTGTATTGTCCCAGTGAAAAGCATAAGGCTTCATTCATCCAAGAGAAATGACAGATTTTGGTTTTTTTAAAATAAAGTTTAATTAAAGAGCTGCTTCTGAAAACTTTAGTGTGATAGGAGAAAGCTTGTCCAAGTAATCAACGTATTAAACAGTCAAGAATGAAAAATAAATTTAAATTGCCTTTTAACCTCAATCCTGCTTTCTCTTCAAACCAACAAAACTGTTCCAAGTTGAGGACAGTTATATAAAAAGCCAAACACAAGAAGTTATTGGAAAATCAAAATTAATTTTGTTAAATTAATCGAATAACTTTCATTCCTGTCCTCCCTACCCCTGCTTTGTACGCATGGCTCCTTGAGTTCCTAGCTTACCTCCTGGTCTGATTTTATTTTTACCCTCTTGCTTAAGAGGTCTGGAAGCAGCTTCATGTATAACAAATAAAAACCTAAAAATGATTTGCTCCATGATAGTCTGCGTGATTTAACATTGCATAAAATACCACAGCCCTTCTAATCATAAGATTCTTAGTTGTGAGCTGAATTGTCCTTTATGTGTTTCTCCAGGCTAGTTTTATAGCTGCTGAACCAGCAAGTCACATAACTTTTCACTTAATTTCTGAAGATTGAGTATGTGGGGAGAGGGAGGGAGAGAGGAAACAGAGGAGCGAAGACCTTTAAGGAAAGCATTTTGGGCTTTCTCCATTGAGTGTAGATTATATTGGGAGGGTATCAACTGATGTATTTGTTGGGAGATAAACAGATCATGAGAAATGAATCATTTTCCTTTAAGAAGAGAGATCAGGTGAAGATATCTACATCCAGGGTTAGTCCCAAACTAAACTTCTACACCCAGTCTATTCATATCCTGGGCATTCCTAATGTGACATCTCAGTCATGCCTGGCCTGCCCTGAGCCAGATCTGTCCTCCTACATATTATACAATCTACCCCTACTCCCGACTGCTGAGTACACTCACTGGGCGTCAACCCTCAGGGAACACTACCTAATTGATTTTCTAATGTGGATTCACAATGAGATGTTAACGACATATTTACCTATTACGGAGAAAACTTTAAAAGTAAAATAAAAAGACACTACTCTACAGCAGTGCCTTAATCCGAGGATCAGAAGTGAGGATTTCAGCTACTATTGCTTGTTCTTGGGAGGGGTGGCAGTATTTGCTCCAAAGCCTGCTGCTTTGGTACTTAATGCTGACACTCCTAATTCTCCTGCTTTCTGTTGTTTAACTTCCAATGTCTCTAGGAAAACACAGATTTCCCTTTTGATCATATTGATGTTATTCAGGGCTGTTTTGAGGCCCTTGAACTTTATTTTTGGCCACTCCACATGTATATCAGGCAAATTAAAATCCACCCATATCCCATATTAAATGCAATTTATACTGCAATTACAGGAGTAGAGTTGCAGTTGACTAGTTGATGTAATGTTATTTTTTACAGATATTTAATTAAGCATTTATTAATTTCCATTTTGTAGTTTGGAGCCAATATTTCTTTTTCTCCCCCAGGTTTCAGTAATTTTTGTAGACTTTTAAAAATCTCACAATCCTTTGGCACTGTACTCTAATGACTAATGGATAAATAGCCTTAATTATGCTAATTTAATAGAGGAGTATATTTTTAAACTCTTTAAAAAATAGAGCTGTTTAAAATAAGTTTTTCCTTTCTAATAAATGCATGCTTTTTAAAATAGCAAATTACTTTTCTGAAATCTTCATATCTATTCTAATTCTCTAATTATTGAAAAATTATAAAGTACCTTTCACAAGATGATTCTCTTTTTCGTTTTCACAACTTGATATTTAGGATCTAAAGTTACAATCCTTCTATTTTAAGGCAATTTATATAATTTGCTATTCATTTCTTACTTTCTGTGGGATTATCTTTCAGAAATTAGGGCTAAGCATTTACTGTCCTGGTTGATGAAGACTCCAACCACTCGACTGCAATGGGTCCTACAGAGACTGTGTGTGCTCCCTCTTCACGTTTTTCTGGATTTTAATTCTTACTAACATATAAATCGCAGTGCACCCTGCTGCCCCATTTTGGAAAATGATGCATGAATGCAACTGTGGGATGCTCCGAAAAGAAATCTGGACTTGAATGCAAACTAGTCCTTCTACAAACATGGGCACGCTTGGTTCGTGAAGCTCAGAATTGTTCATATCCTTCAAGGTTAGGAAGTATTTTGGTAGAGTCTGAAGACTCTTCTTTGGTTAGTTGAAAATTTTTTCCCCATATATATTTGGTAAACCTCTATCTCTCAACTGACAGAGACAAAAAATGAAGTGGTTTTCCTTCTCTACTCTGTCTCATAGTCTACTTGTCATCTGGGTGAAATGTACTGCCATATTTTCTTAGTAGGCAGAGAATCAAAACCCCATACCAGGCTAGCTGTTTTGCAAGGAGAGAACCTTTTTATAGAGGTTTGGTGCATAGTGGTAAAATCAGTAAAAGTTTCAGTACTCACATTAGAAAAACAAATATTTATATCATTAAACCTAATGTTTGCTTTCTGATATAGTGTTTTGTGGTCTGGCTAAATTAATTTCAGGATGAATCAAAGTGAGATGAAGAGGATCTTAAAGAAAACATTTTTTTTGTTGTTGTTTCTGTTCAACAGTCTGGGGGTAAACGTGAATTGTACTCTTACTCCTACCCACATTGTTTTTCTCAGAAAGATTTTCATTTTACAACTTTGATGGGCCTTAGCTTTGGGTTGTCTGCAAAATTAGGCTTCTCTTATTTGGAAAACCTGAATACAGTCTTGCAGTACAAAGCGTTGGTCATGCTGTCGACTTCCAGAGGATGGCATGGAATTCACAGCAACAAGAAATGTTTTGGAATGCTGGCAAAGGAGCAAAAAACAGTGTCCTCCCCACACATTTAGAAAAATAAAGGTACAGAGGACATGGCGTACTACTTATTAAAGGCATTGAAAAACACCACACCTCAGTAAACATTCCTCAAGAACTGAGGAAATACTCTGGTCGATGGCTTACCTCAGCTCCCTCGATTCTGGTTTTAGCGAAAGGGACAATGGCACAGACACAATGCCAGCCTTGGAGGAGAGAGAGCCGGGGACACACAGGCACACTCTTTTAAACAAGCCCAGTGTCCTGCTTCAGGTGCTTTGTGCTGCTTTGTCATCCCAGAGAGGTGGAGAAGTGTTTGGCATTTGCTGGGGACTCTTTGCTAGGTAACCGAGTCTTGGTGCTTTCTTCTGTCCCTGAATTAGACACTTAGCAACTTCCTCTTTTTTGACTTTCAGAGTTCCTGATCCAGCTCCCTCTGTAGCTACCCACAGGCCAAAGTCCAGCTGCCCTGACACTAGTTCATTTTCCTCCCTCCTTAGTTGAAGAAGCTAATGTTATCATCCTCCATGACAGTAACCGAAGAGACCCAAATATTCGGCTTATGATGTGATAGCATATTGTTATTCCCTTTTGCTCTCTAAATGTTTCATCTAAAATAACCACAGAGACCTTCTATGAAGAAGGTTCCCAAGACAGACACCGTTCTCAATTTATTCCCATGATAGGAGGTTTGCACTAAACTGGCTCTCCTCTATCAGTGTGTGAAGCAAGTATTCTACCTGGAAGACATTTTTCTCAATAACTAACAATCTGCTCTCCTCACTCTAGTGCATTTCTGCTGGAGTTTTGCAAAAAGCTAGTGAGAGACCCAGTCTATCTCCAGGTTTCTCCGGAGCAGTGATTTCCCTGATGCTGCTGCATCATAATATCTAGGGAGCTCCGAAGAAGACAGAGTTCAGGGCCTTATTCTGAAGAATAGGACCTTATTCTAACTGTGCCCTGGTGGGGACCAGGTATTGGTGTTTTCTTAATTCTCAGGTGACTTTAATTCACAACAGGCTTGTTAACTATCAACTTGAGACCATTTCTGATAAGAAGACCTCCACTATCAATTTTAAGCTGCAAAACGTACATTGCCCCTATGTCTTGCCCTAGCTTAGTTGTACCATTTTCTAGGGTGGCTATATCGAAAGGATATAGGCTAGTGGTAATTAATAGGCAGCTGTCACACTCTGAAAAAGGAAAGCACAAGCAGGCGAAGCAAAGAAATTATTCGTGGTTACATGAAGCATAGATCCAAAAGATTCATCCACGCTGTGGATGGCCGAAAAGCAATAATAGCATAAAAGTAACAATCCATGACAGAGATGCTTTGAGGCAAATTGCCAGACCCCCTCAAAGGATGACAGCAAACAAACAAGGACAAAGACATCCATTTAAAAAAGAATAAAAGTCAGACAAGCCAGGCTTCAATATATATTACTTTGGAATTCCAGACTGTAGTTGTATAGCAAAATGTTTAGGGTATGCTGGTAACTTTGCCCATATTTAGAAAGCTAATTCTGAAGATGAAAATTCATCTAGAAAACAAAATTATTTGGCTACAAACAAACATATTTGCAGTGTTTTGACACAGATTTTAAATAATCAGGAAAAAAAAAATCCTGAACATGAAAGTTTCAGTTTATTCTATGAATAGATAATTTTTCAAAGAAGACTTTGAAACTCAGAAATTTCCTTCAGGAAAATGGACTAGGCTGATATGCTGCAACTATAAATGGGAGTGCATTTTAGTAAAGTCCACTTGATCAAGAGTCAGGGGATGACCTTGGATAGGCATGGTGTCACAGGAGCCGTGCAATATATTTTTTAGCGAGTCAGTTGTTCTTCCTTTATTTTCTTTCAGATCCCCGCTTTATTCTCAGTTCTAAATAGTGATATTACATCCTTTACCAACTGTCTTACAAGGTGTATTGTATATTTTTGTGTTTTAATATAATTTTCATTGGCATATATAGAAGAATGCACAAGCTGTAAGTGTATAGCCTAATGAAGTAGCACAAAGGAAAGAAACACTGTAGTCACCACCCAATCAAAGCAACAATACCAGCATCCTACAGTTCCACACCACACCACCTCCCAAACACTACTCAAGCTGCCTTTTAACAGCATAGATTAGCTTTGTCTGCTTTTGAACTTTATATGCATGGAATTATAAAGTAATTCCACATCTGACTTCTTCCACTTAGCATTATGTTAGATTCAGCAATGCTGTTGGGTGTACCAATATTTCTTTCATATTTTAAAGTAAAGAATATTCTTAAATGTGTAATATGCAGATGTGTCTATCAAAAGACTATCTAAGATGTTGCTAAGAACAAACCCTAGTAAAAGGAATAGTCTGTACTTTACTTTCCCCCAACTTGATTCACCTGTTAACTTTACATGCCTGACTCTTCCAGGTGTTTTTTAACCTTTACTTTGAAATAAAACATGCAGAATATACTGAAAAGGGCACATACATGTACAGCTTGATTAATTTTATCAACTGAATATACCTGTATAACCATCATTCAGAAAAAAGCAGAATAGTAGCCGCACCTATCAAACTTCTTCCGGGACCACCTACTGGTCATTACTTAACTACTTACCCCCAAGGATAATTACCATCCTGATTGCTAACAACATAAATTAGTTTTTCCTACTTTTGCATTCTGTGAAAATGACATCATATGGAATACACTTTTTTTGTGTGTGTCTGGCTTCATTCCCCTAACATTATATTTGTAAAATTTATCCATATTTTTCATGGAGTTTCAGAATATCCATTCTTATTACTGGATGGTGTTCCATTATATGAATATACCATAATTTATTTAGCCATTCTACTGTTAATAGGCATTTAAGAGATTTCCAGTCTGGGGCTATTACAAATAATGAAGCTCTAAATGTTTATTTGGTGCAGGTACGTAGGCATTTCTATTGAGAAAACTAGAAGCTAAGTATCTGCCTAGCAGTGAAACCGTTAGATCACAGAGATTACTATCCAGTTGGTGGTTACTACCAGAGTCTCCAAAGCAATTGCACCAACTTATGTTCGTACTGTCAGTGTTTGAGAGTTGCAGTTGCTCTATCACCTTGTTAGCATGGGGTATTGTCAGTCTTTTTAAGTTTACCTGGTCTAGGGGGAGTCTAATGCTATCTCATTGGAGTTTTACTTTGCATTTCCCTGATTACTAATGAGACAATCAAATATTCATATTTGTACTATGCCTATTCAGTTAAAAACTTGGGCTCATTGCATTTTTTCTGATTTGTAAGTGTTCTTTATATAATCCATATTTAAGATTTTGTGACATATTTGGGTTTTTGGATAGATATTTATTAATGTATAGATACAGACATATTATATATACCTTTATACTCTCTTAATAGTCTACTGATGAACAGAAGTTTTGAATTTTAATGTAATACAATTTATCAATTGTTTCCTTTGAGACTAGTGTTTTATGAGTCCTGTTTAAAAAATATTTGCAAGCTCCCAAAACATGAAGATATTTTCTTATGCTTTCTTCTAGAAGATGTTTTACCTTTCACATTGAAGTCTACTGTATGTCCAGAATTGATTTTTGTGTGTGATACGAAGTTTTTTTTCCCATATACATATCAGATGAACCAGTGCCATGCACTGAGAGATGCACCTGCTGTGCGGTGCCTCCTTCCTCAGAACTATAGTGTCCATATTGTGTGAGTTTACTTCTGGACATTTTTGTCTGTTCCATTGATCTATTTGTCTATTGATACACTTTGACTTTTCCACTGTTGCTTTATAATATGTCTTAATATCTGGTAAAGTAAGTTCTCTGACTTTATTTCTCTTTTTCAAGAATATTCTGGTTATTCTTGTCCCTTTATGTTTCCATATAAACTACAGTATCACTACATGGATCGTCTGTGGATCCATTTGTATTATTTGATTTGTTTTCTTGGTTTTCTGTCAAAATTATTCGATGGTGTTACCATGGTCCAGAGGATAAAGTCCAAATTTCTTATCATAGCATGGAAGTCTCATTACATTTCTGTGAGTACTAATGAGGCAATCAAATATTCATATGTTTCTTGGATATTCAGGTATTCATTAATGTGTCCATTTAATCTTTTGATCATTTAAAAAATTGGCCTTTTCTGCCTTTCCTATCTTTTCTGATTTACAAGAGTTCTTCTTTTTTGCTAAAAAAAATAACTTTATTGATTTATCTCTTCTCATTAGGTCCCAACCATCATTTCCCAATGTGCAGTCTAGTATTATCAAACTGGTTATAGCACAACTGTACATAAGTTATTTTGGTTATTTTGCTCTCTCTCCTGGAATATGCACCACATTCCTTCTTAAACTGTCCAACTCTTACTCATCGTAGAAAATTTAGTTTAGTCTCCATTTCCTTTCACAATTTCTTCCCTGAGCCCCTGCCCTCAGGATGGCTTCTATGCTACTCTATGCTTGTCTCTACCTTGGAATTTACCTTGCTATATCAGATTTATCCTTTTATGTGTCTGCCTTATTTTTTGTGTCTTTTTCATAACTGTGCACCATCACCTGGCACAATTTCTGACTCATGTTAAGTATTTAAGTCACTCAACATAGATGGCAACCTCCAATCTTGACACATTCTTGCCCAAGAGCAGCTACTGAACAACTTGAGGTCTTATTTGTATATTTCTTGCAGTTGTTTTTATGCTGACACTAATTTTTGCATCCAAAACAATTGAATGATGGTCTCTAATAATCAATTACATGTGAGTCTCTATGGTGCTAAAGGCTCCTGATTTTCTAAAGAAGCTTGGGCTGTAAGTCCAAGTGGAGATTTTTACTTCGAGACACTTAGCAACTTTCCTTCTTATGGCCTTCAGTATTTCTGGCTGGACTCCCTTCTTAGATCCACATAGACCAATGTAAGTTCAGCTACCCATCTAAAGAAGGTTGGACTCTAAGTCCACGTGGAGGCTCCTTTCTGGAGAGAATTAGAACTTTATTGCGTCAGAACATTATACTTCTTTAAGAGATTGCCAAGAAAGAGAAATGTTTCAAACAACATCTAATTATTATTGGAAATGAAATAAATGACTTAGCCTCCCACTCTTCCTGCATTCAAACAATATCCAACATGTTTAAGTGCTGCTCTAAAAGATCCTTTACCCAAATTATTTATACAATCTTTCATCAGCCCCAGTGGACTGGCTTGAAATCCTGCATAGGTAATAACAAACTGTTTTTGATCACTTTGACATCAATGAGATATAATGTCATTCGTTCTCTGTGGTTGCGTTTCTTTGCATATGTGTTATTTGGCCTGCATGTATACATTGGGGGGAAAAAGTCAAGTAGAAATAGATTATGCCACCAGCCAGAAGTGGTTGTTTCTTGTAGTTGAACTAGATTCTCCCAAAGAAGTGTTTCATTGAAATGTTTGCTTCAAAATGGCTCTGTTCTGCTGCAGTGAGGAGAGACTTCCAGTTAAAACATTTAATTAGTTCCCAATTTAGATGGCCAGAATGATCAGTCAGCCTGTGTTTTGGAACCTGAGTTTGTACATTCCTTGGGATTGGTAAGTGAGTTTTGCCCAGCGGATGTGGTCAACTGTGAATAGTTTGTATGCGATTCACATCAGAGAACAGACTTTTCTCCAGTCCCTTGAAGGACAGGATTAGGAAAAAGTGAGTAATAAAGAGGTAATACTTCTCTGTCTTCTTTCAACCAATAATAAAGGTATCTCTAGTCTTAGAAGTCACAGAGGCTAGGAAGAGTACCTGGAACTGAACAGGAGTCTGATTTAAGCTGTTTTCACTCACCCGCAGGGTAATCATGACCTGGATTAGACACACTGAATATTAAGTAAATATTTTTTAGCTAATATAAATAAATGGCACTGCTAGAATTTGTATGTGTGTGTGTGAATGTGTGTGTTGTATGTCTGTGAAAAATTCCACTCTTTGATCAAGCTAACCTTCCTGTCTATTTTCATCACATAAATCTAGCCTCCTTTTTTGTCTGTACGTGATAGGAATTTCTAACTCAAATTCAATACAAGAGTTATAATAAATTAACCTAATGAGTTTATGATACTTTGTTAAGAGAATGTCTTCAACCTTTCTAAGTTCCTTCTAGTCAAAGAGTCTTGGGAAGCTGGGCTCTTTTTGATCCTTTTCAGCCCAACTCTTTCTTTTTCAAAGAACTCCAAATGTATCTGTCATTTTTCTAAAACCACAATTTTATGTTCTAAAAATATCAAATAGCTTATAGATCCCTGCATTGTCCATGACATTTCACATTATTGTGCTTTTGACTGTACACTTTACTTGCCTGTAATGCTCTTGCCCCTGTCTTCATCTATATAACAATAACTGAAATGTTATTTCTTCCAAGAATTTGTCCCTCACTCCTTCCTTTGGGCTAAGGGCTTCTCCTCTGAGTTCCTGTCCGCTATCATGGACAACACAGTGCCCGGCATAGGAGGTTCTCAATAAATATTATATGATATGTGTAAATGAATACATCATATTCACAACCTATACTAAATTATCTCCATGGTGTCTGTTTATTAGACTATATACATCTTGAGATCAGGGACTCTGTTCTATTCATGTTATTCATTTTTGTATTCCCAGAGTCCTTCCAGAAGCCTGAATAGAATATGGAAGGTGCTTAATAATTGTATTAGAACTGATGATAAACATTTTAATACCTTGAAAACAACTAGAACTGGGCCCCATCCAGAGGGCCATACAATGTCTTTGAAACATTTCCCCATGGCAGAATTTCCCAAGATGCTGAAGCCAAGAGCTGACAGATAAGATAAGCTGCCATGGAGCAGTACTAGTGTACGACTTGCTCATATCCTCTGCCTCGGGTAATTCAGCTGGTGAGAGAGACAGTGTCGGTGATTTACAAAGGATTTTTGCTAGTAGGTATAACAGCCTCTCAGAGCTTCAGGAGATGAATTGACATGATCTGATAAAACATAAGAGTATGAAGGTTTTTACTAAGAATAATTTATAGAAGAAAGTTTTGCTAATGTCAAAGATTTGTGGAGAAGAATCAGAACAGAAATAGAAGGTAAACAAAGGCTACTGATCAGTGAACCATTGGAATAGTATCGTAATAGTCCATCAGTAGAATTTCTAAGTTTTCTTTCCAAATTTCATTCTTTTTGATGCATACAAACAAGATGAACACAAGCAGGACAGATGAGAAGCACACATGTGGGCAAAATGACTAAATAATGCATAATTGATTTAATATACTTTTCCCATTCATTCAGAGCTTATCTTCATAAAATAAGATTTGTGAGCTTTGTAATTGAAAATAAATGCCTGAGCTGGGTGTAAAAGATAACATTCTTGGAAAGCTTTTTGAAATATTTTAATCTCTGTTTCAGAAATGAATATGAATAAAAATGAGAAGGCTTTATTTAGGGGAACCTCATACCTAGGAAAGTATAAATTTTTTAAATGGTCTGGAAATTTGTTTCTTTGTTCTTATTCATTTTGCGAAACAATAAGAATTTTATTTCTTTGGATTCTAAAATGTAATATCCTATTACTATCAGATACCCAAAAAAGGAACCTAGGCCCTCACAGAAAATAAGCAGAGGGGAGGGACTGTTAAAACCAAAAACAAAACAGTCTAAAGCAAAACAAAAAACAAGTACTTCTGAAAAATAAGCCTATGGGAAAACCAAGAGCCAAATGAGGATAAACTAAGGACATCCCTACAGTGATGTGGGTGCATCGTAGGAGATGACCAAATGAATGATCTCAGCAGATTGTTGATATCTTGGTTTTCTGGGTCATTATAATGGGTTACCATTATTCTGAAGTAAGCGATCTTACTTTTCCCTTGCTTGGGTGGGAAACACAATTACTCATAAGCTGAGAATATCTTTGCGGAAGCTTGGAAGTAGATACACCCAGGACCACTTGATATGCTTAGAGAGAAAGAAAGAATTGCATGTTTCAGTCATTGCAAGTTTTGGCGAGTCTGTTATTTCACATGGTTACAACACAAATCCCAGGTTTTGACTTGTGCTTCAGTAAATTCACACTCACCTCATACCTTTAATATGCATGAGTTTAAAAACAAGATAGCTAAAGAGAATATAAATTGGCCTGATTTTCAATAAACATGACTTATTTTCTTAGGTTTATTGCAGATTCACTCAAACATTATGCCTGGTGTTTAAGTACATAAGGTTGAAGTGGTGATGGTATATTGTTCATTCGTTTGAGAGATTGGTATCATTTCTGGAATTTTCTGTAAGACACACTATTTATGTTCACAATGTAAATAGACAAAAACTAAAAAGAGCATCTTCACTCATCTGGTAACTTATAAATGGCACATTTAATGGCAATCATAATGTAATGACGTAGAACACTACATAGTGTCACTGACTTGAGACGTTCCATCTTTGTGCTCTGAAATATACACCATTGGGATGTTGCCTCCATTTCCCTTTCCCCTACTCCACTCTTGGAACTACAGCTTTGGAAAAGAAACTGTCTTGTATTATTTCATATATAGCTTCCCCTTCCCCACTTTCGAGGCAGCACTGGCAAAGTCAAAATTCTTTTGCCTATAAGGGAGACCGAGTCTTCTTTCTATGTAAACAAAAATGAGAATTCTGGCATATCCGTGACTTCCCTGAAAGGGTGGAAGTTGGTTTATGTATCTGTGGTCTCCGTGGCTGGAAATGGTGGCACTGTGAATGCTCATCTTCACAGAGGGGTGGTACAAACAGAACGGGAGAATTAGGCATTTTCTCCTGACTTCACATAATTGTGATGTGTTCAGGCACTAGAATATAGACACGTTAAATCACTAGCTGTAGGCTTTCAAGAAATATTTACTGAACTTAAGAGTGGATTTATTTGATTCTCCATCAGTCTCTATTCTACCCCTTTTTATCCAGTTGCAGGCACTGAGACCCATTACCTTTAGACAAGGTCCATCCTTTCTCTATTCAACCTGTATCGAGTGTGACTGATGAGAGCTATTTGCTCAGGATTCACAGTTCAGCTTTGCATCAGGGTTTTGATTGAAGCTCTATTCTCAACACCCCTACCTACACTCTAGGTACAGTCCTATCTTGAATCTCAGCCTGTTATACTGGACCCTGATGCCTCTAGCTACCTTTTCAATATCCATTAGTGTTGCTCAGAGTATTTCTCTAAATTGACCACACATCCAGAACAAAAATGCTGTCTCCATCTGTTCCTGTGCACTGCCTGCCTATATCTCTGCTAGTCTAGTCCCTCGCTAGTAGGTCAGGAGTCCCGGAGTATGGACATCTGCCTGAATGCTGCCTATGTTTGGACACAGATTTGTTCTGGCTTCCCCACCCATCCCGAGGCCAGCCCTAAAGATAGATTGGTTTCCTTTGTCCTAACCCCACTACTTCCCAATTTATTTACTTCCCCACTGCTTGCTTGAGTTAAGAACCTACAGGTCATCTTTTTATTTCATCTTCATCATTATCACCTTCTTCTTCATCACCATCACCTTCATTGACTTCACAAGCAGTTATAAGGAGACCTCTCAGTGAATGTGAGCAAATTTTCCTCCTGAACCCTTAAATGACATGATGAATTTTTAAAACTCTAATAAAATCAGTATTGCTGAATCGATGGGCATTATTCCCATTTTGTAAACTCTAGTTTCTGTTATTATATTCCTATATTATCTATCACAGATTTTTGTTTGGAAAGATCATCCTAACTGGAGCGTACAGACAGAAGAAGAACAAGACTAGAGGCAATGAGATAAGTTATGAGACTCTTCAAGGATTCTAGGTGAGACTAGGGAGTCGTTAAACCTAGGGAAAAGGCAGTGGTGTGGTAGAGAATTGGAATGATTCAAAGATAACTAAGTAAAATCAGTAGGACTTGATTGATTGGATGTGTGAGGAGAAATAGTTAGAGATGACGTTTTTCTCTCTGGTAGACTAATCAGTGGTGCCATTACAGATAGGGGAAATGGAGAGGATTAGGCTTCTGGCTTCAGGGACAAGATATCTCTGGGGTGTTCAAGAGCAATTAGATTATTGGAGAAAGGTACTTTGTGCTCTAGATACTGGGCTGGCCTAGAAATATATATTGGAAGTCATCAGCATCTAGATCATAACTGAAACACATGGAAAAATAATATTTTCTGGAGAGATAATATAATGGAAATGATAAGAGAGCCTAGAATTGAGCACTGTAAAAACAACCAATTTAATGGACATTCAGAAAAACTAGAGCCTCCCAAGACCCTCAAGGAAAAATAAAACCTAGAAATTAAAATGAGGTAGAGTAGTAATGACATGATCTCTGTGACCCAAACGGAGGCATATTCTAAAAGCCATTTCAGAATTTCCAGGTTTTTATCAGAAAAATAACATCTGGTTTAGAATGAAGATTAAACAGGGAAAGGATGAACAGAGGGTTTTAGAGTAAATAGTACAAAAGATACAAAAGAGGGCATAATAATTAGTCTGAAGGGATGGCTCATGTTATTTCACACTCTTTGGAAAGAGACAGCTAGATCAGGTTGGTGAATAAGTCAAGCTGGCTTCCTCTGGCACTTTCTGGTATCCCTGTTACCTCCAGAAAGGGGAGGGATGGGCAAGATGGTGTTGCAGATGTGAGGCTGAGCAAAGGGGAAATACCTTCAAGATGGTTACTGTAGCATCTTAGAAGAGAGGTACTTCAATCCTTAACCTCAGCATTTCTTGACTCATTCTCAGTACTGGAACTTTTGAAGGAGAGACTTTTCGTTTGATAAACTTCACCTACCACTTCCTAAACTTAAATAGGCTATCCATATAACTTGTCTTTATAGACAAATAATTAGACTGTACCAGTCTTAAGTGGAAACAGAAATAAAATATTACAGTGTTTATAATAATGATATAATAACATAATGGGACTGGCCTAGCTGGAATGATGATATCATAATACTAACAGTTCTCATTTATTGAGTGTTAATAGGTGCCAGGCCTTGGGGCAAGTACTTTATGTATATTCTCATTAAATCATTGCAACCTTACACGTAATCTTAAGATCCAAAGGAAAATCATCTCGAAATTTCCATATTCAGATACGTTTGCTTCTAATGTTACTTATCTTTTCATGTGTATTTTAAGGTACTTAATAAACACCGAATTACTCTAAATTTTAACTTTATTGGTTGAGTCAATCTGTAGTTGCTAACATATGTCAAATTTTAAGATTTTAGTTTATGGTTGACTGTCAAAAGGAGATAACTTTCCCCAATCTAGTTTAGGAAAATAATTCTCCTCTTAACCTATTTGAACCTAAAACAAAACTTAATTTCTTTAAAAAATTCGTGATGTGGCCATTTATATGTTATGAGTCTGGCTATTTTGAAGACACTCATGATTTTATGAAGAAAGATCATGAAGGAATTACCAAATCAATATTCTTACATTGGTAATTTCAGAATTACATTTTTTTAGCATTAGAAAGTTTTAGAGTCTACTAATCATGGAATAAGTTTCTCGGAAAATAAACTGATGAGGGTTTGATTTATTGCATAAACTTGTCAAACGCAGAGAAGTACATTTAAGAATTATGAGTACTAGTGATAAACTACATAGGTTTGCATTTACAAAAATTTTTTTTGACTGTAGAGAGCTGTGATCTTTATGGTTTTGTTTTGTATTCCTTTATATATCACCTTAAAAACAAAAAGTAGGAAACAACACTGTTGCATAACCAAAGTTAATAAAAATGAACATGACCTGGCTGCAATGAATCTTAGAGACCCATCTCTGTTTCCACGAGGCCCAGTGTGACTTTTCCATTTTCAGCCAGTGTGTGTTCCTGACCTTTTTCCTAGGCCAGGCCCTCCAATTCATCCCTGATCCTATCCTAGCCTTTTTCAGATGTCTGAGAGGAAGTGGCAGGATAAAGTTAGGTTACTCTCTGCGATGTGAGCACTGCATTCTCCTTGAAACCAGAGTTGATGGATATCTTTATCCTTGCTCATTCTCCTGAGCAATATTCTCCATAACCATGGCTTCGAGGGCCATACACTGATGACCCCTAAATCTATATGCCATTTCCATCTTCAGGATATATATCCTGGTTGCCTGTTGAACATCCCACTGGATGATCTACAAGTAACTCAATTTAACATGTGCTAAAGTGAACGCTTCATCTTTTCTCCATATCCTCAAAATTGATACTTTCTCTCTCATTTTAGTTAAGGGCTTCCAAAGTCACCTACTAACCCACTCACAAGAAGAACTGTATTTGTTAGAATGCTTTTGGCTGTAAGTAATGGAAAATCCTGACTCCACAGGCTTTAATATTAATAGTAAGGAATTTATTATCTCATCTAATAAGTCTGAAGTTAGGGCACTTCATAAATGGTTAATTCACTGTCTCAATATCATCACCAAGAACGTTCACGCTTTTCATCATTCCATGCAGCCGTCCTTGGCATACGTACCTCTTCTGTAGACTAGTTGTGAGTTGACTTCAGCAATTTCACATCCTCAAGAAAATATCCAGGGACGGAAAAAGGGCTTTCCTATTAATTATGACTCACCTGAAGATTAAGACACTTTTTTGCCGCAGAACTGAGCTCCTATTCCTGGCTCCTAGCAAAGGAAGTGAAGTCTAAGAAAACAGAAAATGTATTTGGTAAACATTAGTTGCCTTTATGTCAGTTTTAATGTCATTAAATCGTAATTCATGACTAGAGAGTTCTACTTCCATCCATCATAGAGTACTTGGTAGCAGACTTACCCTCCCACCACAAACAACTAGAAAGTGGATAAAACATGTAACATTGACAACAGAAAGTGGACAACAGGCAGCTGGGACTGTGATGTCTGACAGAAGGAGAACAGTGAACGTCCTTGTCCTTGTTTCCTGCCTGAAGGCACTTGCTACATGGTGGATGTAGTAAACATGTAGCTTGCATGCAGCAAGCATGTAGCAAGCAAGCATGGGGTCTTGATAAGCAGAGAACTTCAATCTTGTAGAGTAGAGGAGACAGAGACTGGAGTTCCAGGAAGCAGAGACAGCTGGAATTTGCAGAGCAGACCACCAAAGAGGAAAACACTATCAGGGAAAGACCTCCACATTTCTGCATTGGGTCCCTTGAGCATATTGCTGAATATTAAACTGCATATATAGAATAAAACTCCACACAACAAGGCAAAAAACAGCCAGATGCAGGGGAACTGTAAGCTGAACAATTACTAGAGCTCACATACAATTCGTGATTGGGGTAAATCACTGTCCAACTTCAGTCGTTTGAGCCCAGGAGTTTGAGGCTGCAGTGAGCTATGATTGCACCTTTGTACTCCAGCCTGGGCAACAGTCACTTTCAACAGAAAGTGACTCTGTCACTTAAAAAAAAAAAAGACAACAACAACAAAAAAAACTGTCCATCTTTATTTCTCTAAAGCAAGCATAGCAAGTTGATCAACTCAGGCCACCAAAAGCCATGTGCTAAACATTCAAAGTGTCAGTTCTAAGGCCTAAACACTGTGTTGTGAGTTTTTAAACATGACAACAAGCCCCCACTGTACTTACATTTCTCTGGCTATCATACCTGATCCTTCCTCTCTCATTTGAACATACATGGGGAAAAGTAAAGATAGCAAGCTGAATTGGATTTCATAGTTAACTCAGAACTTCCTTAAAGGACCTAAGCAAAATGCAAGCTGATGTGGTTTTGTTTGTACTTAAATCTACATGATGCACCACTCCAAGGTTCTCTAATCCTCGCCTATGCTGACAGCCACGTGCCAGAGGCATCCAGCTGGTGAGAATAAACAACCATTCAGGGCCTTTGGCTTTCTGCATATGTGAGTCACCGAGGGGTGCTTTTTGGAGTGTTAAGAAAGAGAAACACATGGCAGCTCTCTAAAGCCTATTTCTGGAAACCTAATAGGAGGGAACAGATATCCATTGTTCAACGCCTGTAAAGTAGTTATGAGTCTGGGATGGGAAATGTATGCTTAGTGACAACCAAACTTTTGATGGACCAGAAATTGGAAATGCTTGTAATTAAAGTGAAATTAAATCAGTGGTGACAGAGTGTTTTTTTGGGTGAAAAGGCACAGGCGCATGAGAGCAAGAAAACAGGGATCAAGATCAAGGAGTTGTCAAATTCAATTGGATCACGAGTTCTCACAAGAAAACAAAACAAAACGCTGGAGAAAACCTGATTTCCCCTGAAGCAGACTTGACCGTGGCCATGGGAAAAACAGTCAACTGAGTTTTTCTGTTGTCAACTCTTTTCCCAAATGGCTATGACCATCTTGACAATACAATGTCTTAATAGTATATAGAATTATCAAATCTTAGTCTACCAAGGAACCCCATAATAACAACATCTTTCTGTGGAAGTTTATTTATGGCTTAAGCCTTTTTGGATGCTGAACGTCTATGAAAGCACTTGAGAAATGACCCAAATCTAGTACTGCCTTTACATGTAAGTAAGAGGAGCCCCTGCTGTGGGCTCTGCATGTCACAAACACATGACAAAAAATTACAGGAAAGAACACATGGGTGCCTTTACTATGGATCCAGGGCTCGGCACCGGCGCAGCACGACGGGAGCCCTCGGTGTTGCTCTTGTGACTAACGGCGTTCAGGCTCCAGGGAAATGCCTATTCCTGCTTGTGCCCTGTGTCCTAGAAAAAGTGATTGTGTCTGTGTCGCTGTTGATGTTGAACAGAGAAACTGCTTTGGAGTGGAGGCAGGATTTGAACAGCAGAAGCCCTTAGGCAAGAGAAAAAGTATATTCAGTAACTTGTCAAATTCCTCCTCTGAGATAATATGAATGCAATTCCTTCTTTCATAACTAAGTGTTGTTTCATAGTAGTGCCGAGCAACTTTCTAACTTAAGGTGTGGGGTTTCTTACTTCTCTTCACATTCCAATTCATGGCTCCAGAGACACTCCCCAACTAGTGTGGTATCCACAGTAGTTGTATATGGTGGCTGGGGAGCATTCTGCAATATCAAAAATTCATATTACTGGCCAGGTATAGTGGCTCATGTCTGTAATCCTAGCACTCTGGGAGGTCCAGGCAGCAGTATTGCTTGAAGTCAGGAGTTCAAAACCAGCCTAAGCAAGAAAGAGACCCCATCTCTACAAAAAATAGAAAAATTAGCTGAATGTCTTGGTGGGCACCTGAAGTTCCAGCTACTCAGGAGGCTGAGGCAGGAGAATCACTGAAGTCCAGGAGTTTGAGGTTGCAGTGAGCTATAATGACACCATTGCACTGTAGCATGGGTTACAGAGAGGGACCCTGTCTCAAAAAAAAAAAAAAATTCATATTACTCTTTAATTTGTTTATATATTTTATTAGTCATTCAAATATCATAGGCTATCAACAGATTACCCAGGCATGCACAATAATAATTAATGCACGGGTCTTTGATATTTGCTGGCATTCAATCATATAAAGAACAGATTTATACATGTTTCCAATTTTGTCATTTTGGTAGTATAAATGTCACAGTAAGAGAATAAACAATATTTTCTTTTACAGTGTGTTAGCTCGATTTGTAACTTAAATATTAAGACATAGTTTGTTCGCTTCCAATGTCAGTCTTCCATTGAGCCCTGCAACCTTAACTTCCAGGCCTGTCTGACCACACCTGACACAGAACTGTCTCAGTTACCAGAGTTGGGTGATTTGGCTTACTAGTACTGACATCTCAACAAGGAAAGAAAGTGGTATCCTTCCAACCTAACAGTATTTTACTTACTCACCCAGAAAATATTATTAGGTGTCTTGGACTCTGGTAATGCAGTTTCCTTTCTAAAGAAGATTTTCTTTTCCTAGAAAAATCAGTCATTTTTATGTTCTGCCTCTTATAAAGTTTTGTCATGGCAATTTCTATGTTGTAAGTTGCAATACAGAACATGTGTAGAATAAATTCTGGTCCTATGCTGAGAAAGGATTTGGGGAAATACTTTAGCATCCTCAGCACTTCTATAATAACTCCATCTCTCACTGAGCAGGACTCTGGAAATATTCTTTTATAAATTGCATGTGGGAATAATAAAATAGGACACCAAATGAGTTCATTTGCATGTTTACACACATCATACATGCACATATGTATTACATATATATGTGTATAATGAATTTACTTCTACAAATAAACTAAGATAGTAAGAGAGAGGGAAAGTAACGAAAAAAAGGTAAGTCTACATTGGGAGTTGATGTGGTGTCCAGAAAAATTTTTCTATAACATTAAGTAAAAGTCATCTCTTAAGGGAAAAGTGGAGAGAAGATGATGGGCTACCCTTAAGGGCCAATGACAAAGATGGGACTCCCACCCTAGATGAGAGTCCCACAGCTAGGATTTTGTGTGTTCATGTCTCCTGCTACTACTCATTTTACTACTAAGATAATCAAATCTTTGAATGAGCCATCCAACATGATGTGTCTCCACGAATGGGACACTTGCTTCAAGTTCCAGGAGGAGTCACCTACTTTCCCCTTTTCTTCCTACAAGTCCAGAATTATTTTGACCTGGTCTGCCACTTGTTTTTACTCTCAGTTATTTCTCAACCAGTCTTGGAACAGAAAACCCTGTGCCTTTTCTTCTGAAGAAAAGTTAAGGGATCTTGAATAGCTCTTTGAGATCAAATTCAATAAGTCTTGCCCTTAAAATCATAACTTTGAGAATATCACTGTAAAAGATTTTGTGTTTGTTCCTAAATGCTATGGAGACTTAGGATAAATCACTTGGATAATGACATTCGAATTTTAAAGGAGATATAACATTTGACTTTAACAATATCACTCGTTTTTCATAAAAGTGTTGTGTGAAACATAGTATGTCAATAAAATAATAAAGTCTAGTTTTTGATGAACATATTAGTAGACTGGACTTACCTACAATATCCAAGCTTTCTGAAAGATAGTATGTCAATAAAATCATAAAGTCTAGTTTTTGATGAACATATTAGTAGACTGGACTTACTCATAACATCCAAGTTTTCTTAAAAGTAGTTTAAAATTAATTATATTTTGACAAAAATGTGGTGGAAGCTTACATCATTGGGAGGTAATTATAGACACCTCCCGTAAGTGTTGTAAAACCAGACTACTGACGTCCGTGTTGCCATCGTCTGTGTAATAGAGAACGTCATCAGTTGGCTTCTTTATCTTTTTCCATTTCTTTTATTTGTTTATTTCGTAAAGCCCTTTGAAATGAAAACCCCATTCTAGAATTGTGAAAGTGAAAATAATCTTTAACTAAGATATTCATTGCCATTATGACTTTTTTCTCCATGAAATTATAATTATATATAATAATTGTCTTAGTCTCTTTGGGCTGCTATAACAGAATACCATAGACTGAGTGGCTTATAAACAACAGAAATTTATTCCACACAGTTCTGAAGAGTGTGAAGTCCAAGATCAAGGCACTGGCAGATTTGGTGTCTGATTTCCTGGTTCATAGAAGTCCATGTTCTCGTTGTTATCTTCCACACAAAAGACGCAAGGGAGCTCTTTGAAGTCTCTGTTGTAAGAGCACTAATGCCATTCATGGGGGCTACTTTCATGACCTGATCACCTACCAAAGGCCCCGCCTCCTAATGTCATCACATTGAGGGTTAGGATTTCAACTTAATGAATTTTGGAGGGGATATAAACATTTAGTATATAGCAATAATAGAAATCAATATTTATTTCCTCCTCTTCTAGGTTTAAATACTATTTTCTCTCCATCCTATCTCCCTTTCCCTTAAGCCATCTCATATAGTCCTTTGTTTCTGATTCTCGAATGGACACGTTTTTCTTCAGCATAACTTATCTGTTCCAAGCTATTTTATAGGCATTTCTACTTATTGAATTTTTTTCCAACTTAGCTTGCTTCTCACTTCTAGAGCTTTTCTACAAGTATTCCCTGCTGTCTAATTCCTTCTAGCTTGATGAAAATTCATGTGCCGGCTTTCATGTATTCGACTACGGGGCTCTTCTGCCAAATCCGATCCCTGCATTCCATACCCCTTTGCCCCTACTGCTAAATAGTAATCAATGAATATATTTTTACCTTTAACTTGAATATAGCTATCAAAGCTAATTAATTTGCCTGGTGATTATCTAAGTTTCTATCTTGACTCTCTTCCCCATTATCCACCCAATAACATGCCAATTTTGACAAATTAGGAGCCCCTAACCAAAGGAAACTTTGTTTCTACGTTTCCCTAACTTAACAACTTTATTATTAGACAAAAAGAAAATACTTTAATATTTTTATAACTGTATGTCTCGAATGACCTCACAGGTCTTCAAATTTTATCTTCTCTTTTCTCCAAAGAGTTACCTTCACTTAGAAAAAACATGCCCTTCCCCAGACCATTTCCTCCAGTAACTCTATTTTGGCTTTTGGAAATAAATCAGGTTGAGCTCTCATTTTCCTCTAATCCTCTTATATACTGTTCTAATCAATAAATCTCAATTTTAATTTGGGTTCTTCTCCTTTACCATGGGAATGGAATCAGGGGAAAAGAGCCTGTCCCATGGTGACATTTTACTAGGAAATTATTTCTTTTCCTAAAGTGAAGCTTTATCCCAATTTAGTTCTCCCCTACCCATAACCCCCTTTTAGGCAGGTTTTCCATATATCGGGTTCTAGCCCAGACCAATGACTCTGCTTATCTATGATTTTCAAAATGCCAGCTATCACCAGTGAAGAACCCCAGGTACCACAAATGCTCTAAATTGTCTCCTATCAGATCTCAGGAAGTAGTCTATAGAAGTTGATATACATGTGTCTTATCTCTCCAGTTAGATTGTAAATTTCTAACAGACAAAAACTGAGTCTGTTTCTTTGGTTTTCAAACCAAATGTCACAGTCAGTGGCATTTTGAAAATAAGTTTTCACTCAAAAATTTTAAAACCAAGTATTGAGGCCAAGCATATGATTATGATGGCCAGCACCCAGCCAATGGGCAGTCCCTCTGATCTCATATTCACTTGGGAAAATTCACTTAGAAAATTTTCTCTAAAATCAATTTGGAGTGTTGTGAACAACACCAAAATAAATAAAATATATGCAAAGATAAAATGTTCCAGTGAATTACTCCTAGTAAGGATGAGAATTGTTTTTGGGAAACTTATTAGTGTATGTGCACTGGATCATAACGAAAACTTTGAAAGCCATTGTGCTTCAGTGTAAAGACTCAGTAGATGCTTGATTTGGGGTCCTTTAAGTTGTCAAAAGAAGAGTGGAGGCAAAGATTGAGAAATGAACCCCTCTGTAAAATGGTGAGGACCTTTTTGTGGCTCCTGCTTGTTAACCCTTTAGTCTGAGATCTAAGCAGTCCTTGAGACTTCATGGGCCTGGGGCAACACCACTTTCCCTCCTTTGGAACATTTAGATGAACCAAAACTCTCTGAGGAGATTCAAATGGTGATGTAAGTCTCAGAGTGAACACAACCTATAAACCTGCTATGGATTTTTAATCATCCAAATAGGAAATTAATTTTTATTGGCATGAACTGCCAATTAAGTTTAACAACCTTCAATTTATTTTAACAAATGTTCATGGAGTGCCTCCTCTGTGCCAGGATTGTGGGGATTGAAGATAGAGAGTTGAATCAGGCACAGGTTACACCATAGAAGAGCTTCTGATCTGATACAGGGGTTGGCAAACTGCAGTCCATGTCCCATCTGGCCCACAGCCTGTCTGTGTAAATAAAGTTTTATTGGAGCTCAGCCAGGCTGATTTGTGTATGGATTGTCTATGGCAGTTTTGCACAGTCATGCACAGTTGAGTAGTTGCAACAGAGCCACAAAGACTAAATATTTATTGCCTGGCCCTAGACAAAAAATATTTCCCAATCTCATCTAATAAAACATAAAAAAATCCTTTAATATATTTTTCTATGAGATTTCCATATGCAAAAGTGACAAGTATAAAAAGAGTAATGTAATTATTTTCCTTATTTTTATGACCAAACAACATAGATCATGGGTCTGATGGGGCAGCCTTAAGAGGAGTCATAAAGTGGTCCCTTTTGAAAACAGTGAAATAAGAACATTGTGATTTTAATGAAATGAGATTTCATGTTTTTATGTTTTACACATACATAATTACCCCAGCCAGAGCATGGATGCCTGACTGCAAAGTTCTAATATTATCACAAATTACAGTGCTAAATCAACTAAATGTTAGATCAGAGATCAATAAGGGGCTGCCCATTGGCTGAGTGTAACCCAATGTCATCATATGCTTGGCCAAAATTTATTTGTGAAAAAAATTTCACATTAAAGTCTGAGTTTTCCAATTGTTTTGAAAATTCATATTTGGTGGCACTAGGCCTCCATTTCTGCATAATTATGGCTCACTGGAGTGAGAAGGAGCTCTACCTTAGGTTGAAAAGGGTTTATGTGCTCTAGATCACCCCAGTTTCTACCATGCCCAATGATTCCCCATCTCAAGGTTAAGTGCCAGTTCTCATTTACAACATGCATACACTGTTATTTTCTTCAGTAAGGAACTTTCTCTGTAATAATTCTGTTTTTAAAAATAGGATAACAAAAGATTAACAAAGAAGATATGTATAAAAAGTGAATTTTCTAACCTAGAGTCAACTCTCAGTATCCACGGGGAGTTGGTCCCAAGATTCCCACCCACAATCCACAGATGCTCAAGTCCCTGATATAAAATGAGACAGTATTTGTGTGTAACCTATGCACATCCTCCCATGTACTTTGAAGCACCTCTAGATTACTTATTATACCAAATATTAATACAATGTAAATGCCATACAAATAGTTGTTTTACTGGTTTTATATTTGTATTTTTTTCAATCGTTGCATTTATTTTTTAGGAAAACATATTTGACGTGCAGTTGATTAAATCCGAGGGTGTGGAACCACAAATACAGAGGCTGAACCGTATTTAATATGCAAGCAAAGTCTATGCAATCTGCAGCTATTTCAATCGCTTATGTTCTTTCCTAGCCGGTGTAGATATGATAGCTTGAGACTAATGTCTTAAAGGAGAGCATCTGGACAGGTACTTGAATTTATTTTAGTGATTGAAGCACGCGATTGAACAAGCTTGGAGACCATAGTCTTGGTAACCAGGAAGGACTCCAGGAGGTCATCCCATCCAAACCTTCATTTTACAAATAAAGCATCTGAAGCCTCCCTCGAGCCCCACCCTCGGTGGGACGATCTGGTCAAAGGCACAGGCATGTCAGCGTCTGAGAGCAGCTCTCCTAACTCCCACTCCAGTGCTCTTGAGAAAACGAGACCACTATGGCGATCGACAAATCCCCTGAACTAGCTGGGCAACTTGTAGGAACTTGTCAAACTTCTTCCTCCAGTGTAGCACAAATTTTTCATTGGTGGCACCCAGAACAGTTTCTTTTTTTGTGTAAAAAATGGCATCCGATCAATTTCCTCACTTCCAGTAGAGGTCGCCTGCTGTAGCTGCGTTTCTATTGGCCAGCTCTCACTGGCCAGCATCTACCCTCTTTTCCTGTGGAAATAAAAATCTACGGGCAGGAGAAAGGACATATTTGGTAATGTTACGCTCCTCAGCTTCCTGCTCGGGCTGTCTCAGCTGCAAAATGTCAAGGGAAAAAATATCCCTCCAAGTTGGAATGAATTCCAGACAGACCCTGATGCCTGCAAATTTGTCAGAGGGAGCCAAGTCCAGAAAAGCAGAACATGAAGAAGGTTCATTATTCGACTTCAAGAGACGCTCAAATAATCAGACACTCTGGTATTTATGATTTTCCCCATTTCAGATGGTCTGTAGCTCACAACATTCCCCTCCTTTTACCGCTGATTCTGAGCTTCCTTTTCAATTAAACCTCAGCAGTTATAAAAAGACTCTCACATTACTTGTAAGCCACAAGCTCTACCAGGAGACACTCTGTTCATACAGGGCTGTTGAGGGCTGAAGAAGGACAGCTCTTTTTGATTATTAGTCTGGGGAGGGCAGGCCAGGAAGTCAGGCTCACTTTACCTTGACCGCACCGCAGAAGTCCTCGTCTAGCTCCCAGGCCTGTGCCAAGGCCTCCTGCCACTCACAGCATAAAATACGATGATCTTTACTAAAAAGCACTTCTTTCTCTCCCACTGGCTTTCTTTTTCATTTTGGCTTTTCTTCCCCTGGGGATGGGGGCATGGAATAGCCGGTTTGACCCGACACTCCCAGTTCGTGAATATCCCCCCAGGACTGTTTGTAAAGTTGAATTTGGGGGGATCTTGGTCTTTTTCCTGGCACTCAGCACGTTTTCTTTCTCTTTTAGAACCATTGCCACATGCTGGCAAAAAGGTAAGGAAACTGAATTTGTAATCCAAACCTTGTTAAATTGCTACATACACATTTTCCCTTCTACTTCTTGCTCTTTATTTCTAAATGCCATGGTATTTGTTTGTACTTGGCCACCTTAAATCCTTATTTGGGTTCTCCAGTAGGCACGAAGGCATCCAGATATCAGTTTTAGTAACTGGTGGAAGTGCCCGCATGGGGAATGGGATGTTCAGCCTTAACGTGTGGTCTCTATGAATAAGGGTCTTCTTTTTTTTTTTCTTTTCCTAAGCTGTCCAACACTTCTACACTAGTTTTGCTCCTCAACAGTCTAAGGTTTGTCCTACTTCCATGGTGATCAACTGTTAGGTCATAAACATTAGATTGTGGCATCACCGAATGAGTCAGTTGGGAGGAAGCTGGGCTGGAAATACAGCTGAGAGCCTCTGTTGACAGATGGATGCCTTCTTAATCACAGCCTGCGTGGGCGAAGGGAAAACCTTGCCTGGCCCACCCCCACCCCCAGCCCGCCCCTGGCATTGAGTCACAGTGCTGGACCGCTGTGGAGGAGGCTGGGCAAGTCCATCCTCAGGGAATACCTCTTCCATGCCTCTCACAGGACACCCACACAACTAGGAAGAGGAAGAGAATGAACAAGCGAGCTCCTGCTTACCACTTTTTGAATGTCAGCAATCTAAACCTGCTTTCCTTTTCTTTTAAAAATCCCATATGGTTCCTTCTTAAACAATTTACATATGGTTAGCATTGTCTGTTTCTCATGTGTGTCCATCTGCCTTGTCTGTAAAATGGGCGTAGTAAGAGCTCACCTTTTGGAAAGTGGAGTGGGGGTGGGCTTAGACAATATCATTATATCCCTTTCATCAGTTTTTCCTATCTCTGTTAAGCACTGGGTACTGCTAGAAAGAGTCCCTTTTTGTCAGATTCTTTTAAACACAATTCCTTGAGTCCATATTTCGTTTTAGGAAAAAATACTTTCATATTTCTAAATATAGGCTTTCAGAGCTCACTGTATCAAGAGGGCTATATATTAAGCTGCTAAGAGACTGGTCAGCACGAGAAACAATGCCCTTTCCTGTGACCACTATCAAGAGCAGCTCAGTATTCCTGCCAGCCTGTTAGCCTTTATCATCCAGTGATTTTAGACCTGAAAGAGAACATTCCATGAGGGGATCAGTTTCTGTCATTTCACTGGAATGCAACGTAAGACCACAGAAACTCTAGTACAAATTTACCATGGCTCAGATTAATAACAGATAACACTTGAATGGTCTGCCCCAGTTGTGTTCTCTCTGTGCTAAGGATGCAATAAATGAAAATAAGTTGAAAATCCAGCAGAAAGGCTCAGGCCAGACATGAGGAAGAACTTGACGCATTAAGGACACAGATGAAGTTGTGAAGTTTGCCTCTTGGGGAGAGTCTTTGTGATTAGCCTGGAAGAGCATATTTAAATGATTAAGATGCAGTCCTGGACTGGAGACGGGCGACAAGGTTATATGATTTCCTGGGTTTTCTTCAAGATATAAGATTCTCCAAGTTATTGAAAAGTGATTCCGTGCATTACTCACCGCTATTAAGATTGTTATTTGTGGTCAGGCCTCAGTGAGATCCAGGCTGTTCTTACATAACAAAGTCAGATTCTCCTTGTTGGAAGAAAGCTGAGGAGTCATTCATTTCATGCCTCTTATTTCACCTATAAAAAAAAACCAAGGTTCAGAGAGACCAGTGCCAGATTGCCAGCAGAAGAGCCGGGTCTGAAACTTAGACCTCTCATCCTGCCATGCTGTATGCTTTACTACACCATATTTTCACCAACAATGTAAATCTATTTAAGATGTAGCGCCCTTTCTACCTTCCTGGGCCACTGCAGATTTTGCATTCTAGAAATGCTTTTATAAGAATTTTGTTTGTTACATGAGCAGTACTGAGACAGAAATAGGAGGAACTCTGGGGATTGGTGTGGCTAAATATCACAATTTAGAAGAGTAGTTTAGGAAAAGTACAAAAGCGGAAATGCTATTTATATGAGCTCATTTCTACACACTAAAAAAATTTTAAAAATAAACTCAAGACCCAACAAATTTTTCCTTTGCTTAGCCCAACATCAGAGGCTTACACAGCAACTCCCCAAGCAAATCAGTTTCATTTGTTTTTTTTCCCCAAACTCAGGGACTTCTCTGATATCTAATCTCAGGTTTATTAACTTCCCTTGGAAAAAGTTCTATTTCATTTCTACAGCAAATTACAAATTTGTACCTAATTCTACCTCTCTCTTAATTTATAATCTGTGAAATAGATAATGCTGCCTCATCTTAGATGACATTCAGCAGCTTTAATTACCAAGTTATAAATTCTATTTTTCTTTTTTTTAAATCTCAAAGGGTGCTTTGTCCATTTCACAGAGGAAGTCAGTTGAGTTTTTCCTCCGGTTTTCTCCTTAGACGCTGCATTCGAAGGGCTTCCTCAGCGCTGCTCTGTCTAGGTCAGAAGTCAGGCTTCACACATTCATTTCCTAGGAAGGACTTTAGGAAGCTGGCATTTTTAATAAATGGGAAGGGAAATAATTATGTTAAATGACAAAATTTTCACCTAAAGTTGATATTAATATTACAATAATTCTCTTCTTCCATATTTCCATCTTTTTAGCTTTTTTTGCTGGACATCCAAGAAAATCATAATTTCAGAGGAAATTGAATTTCCCAGGGGAGCAGAGCCTGGACAGCCAGCCTGCAGGTAGGCAGGAGGCTGTCGTGGCTCCCGCTGGGCGCTGAGGATGAAGCCCCAGTAGGTCAGGAAAACGCTTGAAGGCGGAAGCTGGACTCCAGATGCAGTCTGAGAAGGCAATTTCCTAGTTGTTTCGCTTTAGCAGACTCCAAAAGACATTTTTATCCCACATATTTCTTCTGCCTATCAGACAGCAACTGAAAATTCCAACTAGCAGATTCCATTGTTCGGGTTAAAACATCATCTCCAGGAAACTGTGCCATTTGGCATCTTGCAGGGTCAAAGCATTAACCCATTAGCACCCAGGAATATATTAGCTTTATATCCTGGACCTCAGCCTGGGACAAAGGAGAGTGGCACTTGGATAGTAAACATAAATGGTCTGGATAGAGTATGTTGGGAAAAGAAGCAAGCGGGCCATAGCAGTGGGAGAATCAGGTTGAGAATGAGACATAGGCTGCCAAAAGGGCCATCACTGAGTCACAGCTTTCTCTTCACCTGTTTTGGAGGTCTGTGTTTACATGATTTGCATCTCAGGCAGCCTTAATACATTTCTTTACTACTTTCTCAAAGGTCTTCACTGTCATTAATTGATTTGAATCTTCAGATTGAGTCAGACACATAAGTGATAATGTCATCAACTGAGGTTATGCTGCAACCAGAAGGTCCTTCCAGAAAAAATGTGCATTAGGATAAGTAAAAAATTGAAAGAGCACAGCAAGGGAGCTAGTACTCAGCTTTTATGGTGGTTGACGTGTGTTAGGGGAGGCAAGCAAGAGAAGGGAATTTAGGTCTTTTTTTTTTTTTTTTTTTTTTAGCTTAAGAAAAAGCAAGTTGAGGGAATTCAAGGACTGGAAACATCAGTACAAAACTAAAGATACATCTTAATTCCAGAGGTGGTCTCTTAGAAAATAGAGTACCCCCTCCCCCAGCCCTTATCCACAGGGAATACATTCCAGGATGCCCAGCAGATGTCTGAAACTGGATAGTAGCCAACCCTATATATGCCATGTTTCTTTACATACATATGATAAAGTTTAATTTATAAATTAGGTACAGTAAGAGATTAACAGCAATAATAAAATAATACAATTACAACAATATACTGTAGTAAAAGTTATGTGAATGTGGTCTCTCTTTTTCTCTCTCCCCAAATTCTGTGTTATAATATTTTCAGATTATAGTTGACTGCAAGTAACTGAAACCACCGAAAATGAAACTGGGGATAAGGCGGGACTATTGCAAATCTCAACTCAGCCAGGTTAAAAAACCACTGTAGCCTTGCTTTCATTGCTGTTCTTTTCAGATAAAGCAGCAAAATGCATGTTGACATATCAGCAGTTTTATTCTTTCGCACATGTGTGTTGAAGTAGATTTTGGGACACAGACACATACACAGACACCCATTGTATTTCTAATGTTCACTTGATGAAAAATGATCAGTGACAGCTAGAATTGGCTATTTATGTCCTGCAAATCAGAGAAATTCTAGTGATATATAGCTACTGTTTTCCATAAAATGGAATTTTCTGCTGGAAAGGCTTCTTTCTGGGGACAAAAATCTTTCTAGAGTTTGGATTTTGAAGATTGGTTAACCTCTGGCAGTTTTACTGTGGCGTGAGGTTGAGAATAGAGTGGTGGGTTGGTGGAATTTGAAATAAAGCTGTCACTGCTCTTCTTACCATATATATAGAAAGCTGAATGCTACCTAAGTAGGTCATCAGGAAAATAATGGCAAGAGTCTGAACAGTTAAACTTTACTTCTAAATTATAGGTTTTATGTACGATAAGGGCTTTAACAATTATTCTAAAATCAAAATTTGAGTACATGTAAAACTCATCCACTGAAGAAACATATTTACATTGCTCATGAATTAGTGGCTCATTCATTCCTTTGTTCAACAAATGCTATTAATATTTGTATCTACTCTGTGTCTACTAAGGTATGTTAGAGTTTGCCAGAGAAACAGAACTAACAGGACGTGTGTGTGTGTGTGTGTGTGTGTGTGTGTGTGAATGGGAGTGGATGGGAGGAGAGAGAGAGAGAGAGTGTGTGACTTTTAAGGAATTGGCTCACACAATTGTGGAAGACGCTTGGCAGGTCCAAAATCTGCTGGGTAGGCCAGCAGGCTGAAGACTCAGGGAAAAGTGGAATTTGAGTCAAAAGACAGTCAACTGGCAGAATTCCTTTTTGCTTGGGGAGGTCAATCTTTTTCTGTTAAGGTCTTCCATTGATTGGATGACAACCACCCACATTATGACAGATAATCTGCTTTACTGATAATCTCCTGATTTAAATGTTTATTTCGTATTTTAAAAAGATCTTCATAGAAACACCTAGAATAAAAACACACATAAAATTAACCATCATGTAAGAGCAGGACACAGTTCTAAGCACTATGGAAATAGCCATTATGTCATAGAGCATACATTCTGGTGGTATTGAGAAGTCTGAGACATGTTGCCACAGGCTTTTCCAAAAACTCACAAAGTTACAATCACTTGGTACCATTCTTACCCTCATTCTCTGATAATGATGATGATGGTGATGATAGTGGTGGTGATTTAGCATCTACTTGGGATTACCTAGTCTGAGAAATCTTATGCAAACTAGTATTAATAATTATAGTGTTAGCTTGTAAATGTTGACGATGCTATGGTCACAGGAATCTTTCTGAAGAAAAAAGCATCCTTTTCTTTATCTTACTATGATTGGAGGAGCAGAGACTATGGTTTTATGGCACTTTTCCTAATACTATTAGAAAATTCTACAGGACATCTCACAAAGCAGACTCAGACTATGTAGCTTTATGTTAAAATATAAGGCTGGCTAAAACATCAAGGAAATATAGATTTTGTGGTTTGCTATTTGTTTACCTGTGAGAGAAATGCCTGGAAGCTTGAAATATAAATTATACATAGTTTGGCTACACTTAGAGGAAAAGCTTGTATTCCTAACTTTTCTCAAAGAACCTATTGTCCCTTTTCCACATCCATTGGTGAAGCACAGAAGATTTCCGTTTATTTTTCACTTCCTTGTAATTCTATTTATTTATTTATTTTGCCTACAGCTTGTTTTTTTCAGTTCATTACACCTGTGTTTCTTGTGCTCAATGAAATCACTCCTTATCCTTAGGAGAAAATGTCAAATGAGAAATGACAGCCGTGGAATCTTCCTCTGGATGTGGGAACAGAAATAGCTCTCGGAATAAATAGTGGCCACACACAGGTAGCTTCTTCATGAGGTGACCTGATGACTTCACAAGATAGGCTCCACCCCACCCATCTGGGATGAGCACGACTCAGGCTGCTCTCCTCTTTCAGGATCTATAATTACAGTACAAAAATGAAGGTGTGCCTATGAAAGCAAACTTTGTCCAGATCTCAAAGACCCACTCTACTTTTCCAAATTACCTCAATTGGCAGTGTATATTAGAAAGAGTCATGGAATGTCTCTGGAAACATACATAGAAGACTGGGTGACATTGTAGCCTCTGGGGTGTGGGAGCCAAGACACTGTGTAAGGCAGCGGGGAGGCTTACTTCTCAATGTCCACTCCTTTGTACAATTGGAAATTTTAAAATATATACCCTGTGCACATATCACTTCCTTAAAACTAACTACCTACCTACCTACCCAACTAATTAATTACCTAATTAAGTTGGTAAAATGTTAAAAAAAAAGAGAGAGAAAAGTCAAATAACTGGAAACACTTAGATCTTCCTCTGTTGCTATTTAGCTAACTGTTCAATTTACCTCTCAAATAGGTTACATCCTGTTTCCTTTTCTTTTTCTTTTTTCACAGAAACTCTATACCTAAGTAACACTGACCTCCTTGTTCTTCCTCGAACATGCCAGGCACATCCCAGCCTCGGGTTCTTTGCAGAAACAGTTTCCAATGCCTGGAAAAACCTTGTTTTCATTATCTGCATGGCTCACTCCTTGCTTACTGTAGGTCTTGACTCAAATATCACTTTCTCAATAGAGCCTACCTTGACCGCCCTATTTTAAATTGCAAATTTACACCCCAGAATTCCCCATCCATTTTATTTTTCATGGCAACTATCTCTTTTAAAGTACTGTATGATATGTGTATTTAACATCTTGATTGTCGGTATCACAACTGTAGAATCAAGCTCCATGAACGCAAGAATTTGTTTGTTTTGTCCCCTGTTGTTTCCCCAGCACCTACATCCTACCTAGCACTCACAGGTTGTTAAGAAATAATTGCTGAATAAGTGGGAGAATTAATAATTTTTGCTTTCTAAATTTGTTATACTTGATTGAATATTATTAAATGATTTGAGACTGATACATCTAGTTTTTAATTCTATTAATGATTACTGTTAACTTTTTCAAAAACATTCTTCAATGTATATTTTCAAAAGAAATTCAAGAGTAATATTTTCTACAAATGGACAACATACGTATGAAAAGGTGCTCAACATCACTAAGCAAAAGGGAAATGCAAATCAAAACCACCATAAGATACCACCTTGCACCCCTTAGGATGACTGTTTCCAAAAAATAAAAGACAACATGTGTTCAGCAAGGATGTGGAGAAAAGGGAACACTTGTACACTGTTGGTGGGAATGTAAATTGTTGCAGCTGCTACAGAAAACAGCATGGAGATTCCTCAAAAAATTAAAAATAGAACTACTATATGATCCAGCAATTTCACTTCTGGGTATTTATTGAAATCAGGATCTCAAAGAGATAAATATTGCAGCATTACTATATTATACTATATTCATTGCAGCATTATTCACAACAGCCAAGATATGGAAACAATCTAAATATCTATCAACAGATGAGTGGATAAAGAAAATGTGGTGTGTACATACAACGGAATATTATTCAGCTTTTAGAAAGAAGGAAATCCTGTCATTCATGGCAATATGGATGAACCTGGAGGACATTATGCTAAGTGATATAAGCCAGGCACAGAAAGACAAATATTGCATGATCTAAGTTATATATGGAATCTAAAGAAATCAAACTCATAGTAACAGAGAATAAAATGGTTTTTACCATGGGTTGGAGTGTGGCGGAAATGAGGAGGTACTGGTCCAAGAGCACAAAGTTTCAGTTATGCAAGATTAGTAAGTCGAGAGGTCTACTATGCAGCAGAGTGCCTATACTTGAGTACTGTATTATATACTTAAACATTTTCTAGGAGTATAAATCTTGTGTTAAGTGTTCTTAACACATACACACAAAAAATAATAAATAAAGAGTTCAGCAGGAAACTTTGGGAGGTGATGGACAGGTTTATTGCATAGATTGCGGTGACGGCTTCACAGATGTGTACTTATTTCCAAACTCAAGTTGTGCACATTATGTGCTACTTTTTGTGTGTCAGTCAAATCATACCTCAATAAAGTGTTTTTTAAGAGTAGCGTTTTCTCATTATTGCAAACTAAAGTATACATTTTTCCCTACTTGGCAATTCTTCTGCCCAGCCAATATCCTAGTCTTTGTTAAGAGTACCTTAAAATCTAAATTACTGTTATTAAGACATCATTTTATGTTTATAGATTTTTAACTTCTAAAGATATTTTTTTGTCATAATCATTCTCTTGAACAAATTTACCATAATTTCTTCGATTCATTTGTGTTTATAAGCTTTCAACACTCAACACCTGAAACAATCAGGTTTAATCAACTAGTCAACTAGTTTCTTCAACCAGGAGAAGATTTAAACATAGGAAATTCGGCATTAAAAAAGTTCATTGGAGCAGTAAGGGCCAGAGAGAGCCACTGTGACCTTTCAGGAACTCAGGAAGTTGCCAGAATCACAGGAAACTGCTCCCTTGTTCCTGATTTCAGCAGCGGCTGGCCGCACTGGGGCAGCCACTTGAAGGAGGTTTCCTAGAAGCTGCAGAGAAGCCCCATGTCTGTTTTCGGTCCAGCTCCCACGTCACCCACCTCTGCTGCAGAGACAATAATGGATTTTATTCCTCCCCTTTCAGCAGTATTTGCCTTTACCAAGGTGTTCTAAAATATCAATGAGCAAAGGATTTCTCTTATTAAGCCCTAGAAGTCAGTCCCTCAGTCAGCGCAAATTTCTACAAGACTCAAACCTAAATGAAATAAAAAGCAAAAGGGAATCCTATTGAATTCCTCTTCAAAATTTCATTGTCATATTCCTTAAATCCATTCTAATTGTTTCGGCTTTTGAGCTAAGGATATTGCTAGTTTATTTGATGGTCACTGCTACTAAGTTCTACTCGTGTGCACATTCCGTAGGTAAACCCCAGTGATAAGCATGGCATGTTCATGTCCTTGTTCCTTCAGGACCATGACATGATGATCCAGATAGTCTATATTTACTCACAACCTGGTAAATACCATGGCAGGTAATCCTAAAGGCACAGAACATAATCTATATAATATGCCCGTACAATTGTTTAAGAAAATTAGCAACAATTATTCTTTTAATTTAATAATTATCCATTATTTGTTTTTAAGTCCCCTCCCTACCTCAGTTAGCTTGTCTATAAAAGGAGGACATAAAAGTACTCATTTCACAAGATTGTTGTTAGGATTAAATAACATTTTATCTGTCTATCTGGACTTTGGAACAGTGCCTGGGCCATTGTAAATGCATAATAAAGGATAGCTGCTATTATTGTCATCATCATCATTACACTTTTCCAGAACAAAATGAATAAGTTTATGTGGCAGATAGATATGTTGGATTTAATTCTCTTTATCCCCAAATCTATGTCTTTGCCATGGTCTCCTCAAGGAAAAAGTATAGTTCCTCCCTGCTTGAATTTGGACTTGGCTGTGTGACTTGTTTTGGTCATAGCATATGAGCAGAAGTGACAATTTGCCAGTTCTAAGCCTAGGCCTTAAAAGCTCTGTGCATTTCCACTTACGTCTTTGATTTCTGCCATTGGCATGAGATTTCTTCCAGGTTGCTTCAGCCTCTTCAGCCTGGGCCCCAGAATCAATACACATAGGCTAGAACTGCCTTGGTCAATCCATAGGATCACAGTGAGAAAAAAAGCAACCCAGCCAAGTCCAACCTAGATCACCTGAAGCCCCATCTCACCCACATAGGTGTAAGCAATAAGTGATTGCTGTTTAAGGCCCCTGGGTTTTGAGGCGGTTTGTTATGCAGCTGTAGTGAATTGATACACTTTATTTCAGGTACATTTACATAGAAGACCTACCAGTAACAGAGTCAAGTGATGACACCTGCTTTGTGGCTGAGTCATATTACATGTTTTGCCCAAACGCTGGCCATGACTGTGAACACTGCTCAAAGTGGTGCTGTAAGAACTTGAGTGGGTGTGGGGAGAGGTGAGGATTGGTGTCAGTTTCTGCCTTCTGTGTTTTTTCCGCCTTCAATAGTCTGCCAACTGTTACAGCTACACCCTTTGGACTAATGATAGGATACCCTGGGCATTAGCCTAAACGGTACCACACATGAAAAGAGCCACAGCTGCTATTTGTTGTGCTTCTTGCTGTTCTTGGCTCTATTGCGTTGCCTGGGGGTGGCAAAGATTTCTACACACCAGGCACGGCTTTCCAAGATTCATGGATAGAAGTTTGATCAATGCAGCTCCTAATGACATGACTGTGTATTTGGAAAATAGACCAGGATCATTTTTGAATAGCTTGAGATTTTCTTACAGCAAGAAGTATGTAAATAAATTAATCATATAAAAGTGAATGATACAACATCATATAGTTCCGGGAAAAAGTTAAAACTTCACCTATATTATTAAAAATATTTTACATTATTTAAAAGAGTGAATATTTACTTTCTTTCTTTGATTTGCATAAAAATATTCGTATCAGGATAGTGTAGATAAATCCCATGAGGTAATCATTCATAAAATTAAATTTATAATTCATTTCCATTATTAAGCAAAAGAGGAATTTGTTCTGTACATGTTGTCTGGAGTAATCGAAAATCATTATTGATTAGCACATGCTACTGGTGAATCTGATCCATCTCAAAAATTTCTGAGCTTGGTATGAAACCTAAAAATAAGAAAATAAGAATAAACAAGAGACCAATCTATAGTCCATAGAAATGGTATCATATTTCTAGTCCATTTAAAACTTAATCAAAAGTGTTTATTTATTGACCATATTTTCCATGGTTGTGGGGATGGGAAAAGAAATAAAGGAAGGAAAAAGGAAATTTTATATATATATATATATATATATATAGAGAGAGAGAGAGAGAGAGAGAGAGAGAGTCCAGCCACAGGGTTCATACTTTAATAGGATGGAATATAATCATGCTTCAGAGCACTTTCAATGAAAATATAGATAAATGTATAGTATAGTTGTTCAGAGCATTTTCCAAGAATGCTTCATCTGTATTTATATTTTGTTTCTTTTTGAATCCCCCCCCTCATTTTGCCTTCACCACCTAAAACAGAAACTCTCACATATTCTATGCTCAGAGGAGCTTTACTTGCGTTAGCTTAAAAATCATTTTATGTTTTCTCATGCCTTCCGTCATACCACCCCATACTACAGTTTTCAGTTTTTAGCAGCCCTATTTTGTTTGATGAGAAAAGATAACCATGAAAATAAATTAGGAGTCTCATGATTGACCCTATTTTTTTGTTATTCAAGGAAACCTAAAATGAAGCAAAATAACAAAAATTTGCCAAGGAAAACATTTTGAACCATTTCAATTACTGTTTTAATTGGCTGGGTCTGGCTGCCAGATTATCCTCTAATCTCTACAAGAATGTTATTTGGAAAAAACTGAAATATCATTGCATGGAAGCCACATCTATCCCTTCAGCACATTCTAGTTGGAATAACTTTCTTTCAGCATACTGGAGTCAACTTAGAGTAAAATTGACAGTTCCTGGAAAAACTTAATCCATAGATTATATAAAATCCAATTCACTACAATATGTTATTGAAAAGTCTGAAAAATGAAATGTAATATGTTTGAATCCAAGATAAAGAAAAGTAATGACGGTGTGATATTTGTATAACAAATACCTTTAGACAATGTGCAGGCTTGTGTGTACTCATTTGTGTATGCATGACTGTGTATGTGCATGAGCATGTGTGTTGGTGTGTATTAAGTAACATGACAGTAGAACAAGGAAAATGGTTGAAATTATTTTGATGGTTTTATAAAGGCTTTTGGGGATGTGGGATGTGTTATATTAAGATTACACTGAGAAATGACATCAGCTACTTATCAGACTTGTGGGTTCAGAGAAAGGAAAAGGCTTTTGTTTTTTGTTTGTTTTAATTAAATGCATCTTTAAAACACTGATATTAAGAATAGATTATTACATCTTCATATTGCCATTTTTGATATGTTCTCATTAGAGTGGGAGGAAGAGCTACTGTGTATATTATTAAAAAAATTATTTGTAGTAAGATTCTACAAAAGGATTCCAGAAAAAATGCATCAAAAATATGTGGCTATGGTAACCACTTGATGTTTTACTCTAGACTGGATTCTTTTTTGAATTTGGGTTGTTTGGCACAATATTGAAATTGTAAAATTTAAACTGACATCAAAGGCTGCTAGCTTCTGTTTCATATGATGGGACAAAGCCACTGTGAAGGAGCATACCACCAAAGATCCATAAGAATATGTCGCAGGGATGACCTCTATGGCACACATCATCTGTCCTCTAGAACATTGCTTCTCAAAGGAGGGTCTCTGGAAGAACAGCAGCAACAGCACCTCCTGAGTGCTTGTTAGAATACAGATTCTCAGACCACCTGGATCAAAATCTGCATTTTACCAATATCTCCTGGTATGATACTATGAGCATTAATATTTAAGAAGCATAGGCTTAAATTATCTCGACTATTTGTTTAGGAGTGAAAGCAAGTGGAGGTATCTATTCACTGTCCATATCAAAAATTTTATGGAGGATAGACAAAGCAATCTTAAGCAGAAAGAATAAATTGGGAGGCATCAATTTACCAGACTTCAAGCTATACTACAAGACTATAGTAATCAAAACAACATGGTACTGGCACAAGAACAGAGACATAGACCAATGGAACAGAACAGAGAACACAGATATAAAACCATCCTCTACAGCCATCTGATCTTTGACAAAGCAAACAAAAACATACACTGGGGAAAAGAATCCTTATTCAATAAATGGTGCTGGGAAAATTGGATAGCCACATGTAGAAGACAGAAACAGGATCCACACCTCTCACCATTCACAAAAAATCAACTCACAATGGATAATAGACTTAAACCTAAGACATGGAACTGTAAGAATTCTAGAAAAAAATGTTGGGAAAAAATTTTATAGACATCAGCCTAAGAAAGAATTTATGAAGAAGACCCCAAAAGCAATCACAGCAACAACAAAAAATAAATAAATGGGACCTGATCAAATTAGAAAGCTTCTACACAGCAAAGGAAACAATCAGTATAGTAAATAGACAACCTACAGAATGGAAGAAAATATTTGTATGCTATCCATCCGATAAAGGGCTGATAACTAGAATTTACAAAGAACTCAAGTAAATCAGCAAGAAAAAATGAAACAATCCCATTAAAAAGTGGGTAAATGACATGAACAGAAACTTTTCAAAAGAAGATAGACTAATAGCCAAGAAACATGAAAAAATGCTCAACACCTCTAATCATCAGGGAAATTCAGATCAAAACCACAATGAGATATCACTTAACTCTAGTGAGAATGGCTTTTATCAAAAAGTCCCAAAACAACAGATGCTAGCGTGGATGCAGAGAGAAAGGAATACTTATACACTATGGGACTGTAAACTAGTACAACCTCTAAGGAAAGTAGTATGGAGATACCTCAAAGAACTAAAAGTCAACCTAGCATTTGATCCTGAAATTCCACTACTAGGTATTTACCCGAAGGAAAAAAAGACATTTTATAAAATAGACACTTGCATTCAAATGTTTATGGCAGCACAATTCACAATTGTGATGATGTGGAAACTACCCAAGTGCCCATCAATACATGAGTGGATTAATAAAATGTGGAGTATATATATATACCATGGAGTACTACTCAGCCACAAAAAATCAACTACCTCTTGTATTATTCTGGATAGAACTGGAGCCCGTTCTTCTAAGTGAAATATCACAAGAACGGAAAAACAAACACCAGAGGCACTCACCATTAAATTGGTACTAATCGATCAACACACATGCACATATGGAAGAAACATTCATCAGGCGTCCGGCAGGTAGGAGGGGGAGGAAGGGATGGGTAAATTCAAACCTAAGGAGTGCGCTATGCACTGTTTTGGGGATGGACACTCTTGTAGCTGTGACTCTGGCAGTGCAAAGGCAATATATGGAACCAAAGTGTTTGTACCCTCTAATATTCTGAAAATTTTTTTAAAAAAGTATGTTCTTATGGGAAAAAAATTAGAATGTTTTAAAATTTATTCTTGTGGTAGTACAGCTCCCTCAGTGCTATAGTCTAAACGTATCCTTTCGAAGTTCCTATGTTGAAACCTAACCTCTAGAGTGATGAAATTAAGAGGTGGGGTCTTTGGAAGGTAATTAGGTCACGAGGGTGAAGCCTTTGGGAATGGGATTAGTGCCCTTATAAAAAAGGCCTGGGGAAGCTTGTTCTCCCCGACTACCATGTGAATATGCAGCTAGAAGAAGGCACCATCTTTGAAGCAGAGAGGGAGCCCTCACCAGACACTGAATCTGCTGGTGCCTTGATCCTGAACTTCCCAGTCTCCAGAACTGTGAGAAATAAGTTTCTTTTGTTATAATCCACTCAATCTAAGGTATTTTGTTATAGCAGCCTAAATGTACTACGACATAACACCCATTTGCCATTTGATTGTTGAATGAGGAGGAAGGTGGGAAGGTTTTCAGGCACCATGGGAAGATTATTGGGGTAAGCACCATGTGGTTAATCTTGCTTTGAGTGGACTCTTTCTTATCTTCCTTTTATGTGTTAAATGAAGTGAATCAGCTTCTTTGGACTAAGCGAGAGACACTAAATATCATTTCATAAACACCAAAAAGAAATTATCTTTTTAAAGAAACAGTAGAGCAAGGCTTTTTGATATACTAATTAATCTCTAAATTTACATAAATCTTATCAGTTTTATACTTTGAAAAATACTGTTTTACGTAACTTGACCTGAAAGTCAATATGGGAAAACAAAAGTAAGATTCACATTCAGTGAGAATAGCATTCTTACAGCAGGAAATAATTATGGTCAGCAATGTGGGAGTAGAGTCATCCCAAAGTTAGCTGGCTATAGTGGATTAAGTTCACATCTGGTGAATAGAGACTATCCAAAAATGATTCTGGGAATGCGTGAAAGCCTTTGACAGTGCTGTCATTTTGTTTTGTCCTTGTGAGTATCATCTGGCAGTGCTTCCTTGGTGCATTCACTATGACATCATTTTATAGATGAATAATTTGTGGGCCCAAAAGATCTGAGACTCCCTGGGGTGAAGGGAAATGCCACAGACATCCGTGATCTTGAATGTCCAATGAGTAAACTGTGATTTCAAGCAGTTCCTAGGGCCTGAGAAATAGTTGGCCATGACCCAGGCCTACACCCTTCAGTCTAAACTGTTTCAGGGCGGGGTTGAATATATCTACAAATTCCGTAAGTACCTTTGCATAAAGCACCAGAGCTAAACTGAGTAGGCCAAGCATCATTAAAATATTTGTCTTCATAAAATCCATTAACTTCCATTGACCAAAATAAGTTCCATGACCAAGCTCGATATCAATGGTTAGAAAGTCTTCCACAGTAGGAGGGAAAGAAAGTAAATATTTGCTGTGCAATAATTCAAACCACCACAGCAGCTAAGTAGTAAGTAACTTAATGATTAGGTAGTATTCATATTACAAAAGACTACTTATCAATTAAAAATATGATTATAAAAAAAGACTGGCACAGTAGTATGCTTATGATCTATTTTCAAGGAAAAAAGTATACCATAAAAAGACACATGCATGGAAAATTATAGGAAAATTTTGGAACAAAATATTACCAATGTTTACCTTTGGGGAATGAGATATTGAATGATTTTTATTATTTGCCCTCTAAATGTTTTTCAAAGTTTTCCAAGATAGCTGAATTAATTACATATTATTTTTGTCATTTTAAATGATTGAGTAATAAAACTTGTTTTCCAACTTCGAAAAGCATTAACTCTTATTTGAGACAATGGCATCACCACATTAATAAGGCTCTAATGAAAAATAATTTGAAAGTATGCTGTAAATTATAAAGCAAAAAACAAATATATGGGATTATTTTAATAATTTGGTTTATATCTCAAATTCCAGTATTCTATATGTTAAGTGTGTGTTCCTGGGAACATGAAAAATGTCTTCATCTCATCCTTATTCTCAAAATATAATTTTACTGAGTTTAAAATTCTAGCTTGACATTTATTTTCTTTTAGAGCTTTGGAGCTATTATTATGATGTCTGTTGTTGTTATTGAGAAGTCTGTTTCAGTTTAAGTTTCATTTTTTTGAAGTTATTTCATCTTGTCTCTCAAGATCTTCTCTTTGGTGTGCTGCTGTTTCGCTGCCATGTGTCTAAAAGCATGTCTATGTGTGTGTGTGTGTGTGTGTGTGTGTGTGTGTGTGTGTGTGTGTGTGTTTAATTCTGCTTTATATTTGTTGGACTTTTGGAAGCTAAAGATTAGAATCTATCAACAATACTAGAAAACCCAAATAACTCTCAATATTTCTTTGTTCTCATTCTCTGTCTCGTTACGCTTCGAATACTTCAGTGGCCTTCATTATCTCCTGTTTTGCTTAACTACCTTTTATATTTTCAATCTCTTTCTCTCTATATTTTGGGCAATGCCTTAATTCTAGACTCGTCATTTGGTTCATTTTTCAAATATACCTAATGATTTCTAAAAAATGTCTTGTCTTTCAACATCTTAATATCCTCTTATTTTCTTAAAATGCCTGGTTGGCATTTATTTCACAGTGTGTATGTATCCTTCCAAAATCTACAATATTTTGAGCTAGAATCATCAGTTTAGCTTTTCTGGTAACTCTCACTAATATTTGCTTGCATAGTTTCAATCTCCTGAGAACATTCTTTCCTAGTTCATTGACTAGGGACATCACCTTTTGGAGACTTTTGGTTTCAGGCTGTCTCTTTGCTATTACGTCTTCCCTGGCACAGAAACTCCTCTGTCCATGTAGTTCTGGGCCACCAGGTATGGCAGATGCCCTCAGGGCAAACAGTGGTTTTGGAGCTTGTCTGTTGGATTAACACTTTCTTGTCATTTCTGCCCATCAAGTTTTCCTTGACCTTTTCATCAGAAAAATAACACAAAAATATATTATCTTACAAAAAATGTATTCAGTCTTTTTAGGTATTCTTTTCTGGAAGGGTTTTTTCTGGACAGCTATGCTATCATATTTTCAGAAATAAAAGTGCTGAATCATCCTTTAAATTATCTGCTTACCTCTATACACATCAACACCCTTCCTGGATGTGTGCTTTATTATTTATGCAGAAATTCCTAATATCTAATACAGTCCCTGACACATATAAGGAATAGTGAAGAAATGAATGATCTTTGAAAACTGTAAGCTGCTCTAGAAATACAGGACATTATTATTTCCCCAAGGGATTTAGAAGTCATATTAAGCTTTCATTTCACTATAAAAGTTCCTAAAAGAGCTTGCATGGCCCAGTGAAAATTTTAATTATCTGAGAAAATGAAAACGTCAAAATTTTGCTTAAAGTCTATAATTTATATATAACTAAGACTTTTAAAATATTTATGGCATCTAGCAGAGACACTACAATTTGAATTAGACCACTATGCTCTAGTTGCCTTGCTTTTTGACTTAATTTTTGCAACCAAGAAAGAGATACTATGATGGATCCCTGATTTTGCTTTGCTTGGTAAAAATTTTCTGCTCTTGACACAAATGAGCATACATGACAGAGAAGAACAAAAATTGTTCACACTAGAAACTGCTATATTTTAGGGAAACATTTTGGGGCTAGGTTTTAGAAGAAGATTTGATGCATAGTAATTTATTTTCAACTTTAATCTTCTGTTTATGGCTTGATCCTAAGAAACTTTCCTCCATGTTTTTTGTATTTTTTTAAAAGAATGTTCATAGTATTTGTAAAGCCCACATTTAAACATGGAAAGAAACATGGAATTTTCATATACTTTTGCTGGGGCATGAATAGGCTTTTTTTTTTTAAAAAACTACATTGATGAAAATTCCTGGGAAAAGAGCAGACCTCTGTTTGTGCATGTGTGTGTGTGTGTGTGTGTTGTGTCTGCTTGTGTATTTACACTTGTTTGTGGTTCACATATTTTGTGGCTGAATTATCCAAAGTTTGTTCCTTCTGATGAAGTCTTGCATTCCAGTTTCACTGCAGTGTTCAGTTCTTCTGTGTGGTTTGCTTTTTCTTGCATCTGAAAATAATTTGGGAGAAACAGAAACATAAAATTTGATTTATTCTGAAAAATCTTTTCTTCATTTCTTTTTAAAATGTGACCAGTTCAGTCATTACTATATAAGGATAAAGAGTCAAAGATAGACTAATCCATGAAAAATGTGAACCTGAAGACTTCTTTAAATCTGATATTTGAGCAAACCAATCCCAAAATATCCAAGACTTATTCCTTGGCTCTGAGAATTGCAACATCATAGGAATAGCTCTTTCCCGCTATTGGCAGTTCTTTTGCTTGTTCACACTTTGCCATTGAGGGTTTTTTTTCAAGATTCTTCTTGAGAAGGGTTGAGTTTAACTAGAATGAGCACTGTACTTCTAAAGTCACAAGAGGTGCAAGTCAAAATTATTTTATTTTCAGGCATCTGTATAAAATATTTAAACCTGGAGGACTTCACTTCAAAATTAGACCGAAAATAGAAGCATTTTCTAAATTATGTACCATCCAATTCAATGAAATACCACCCGTGCATATTTACAAATGTTTTAAAACTATGGTATGTGTTTATTATAAAGTTAAATGGAAAAGTAGGATTTAAAATTATATTATGTTACATTAGTACAACTATGATTGCTTTTAAACTGGAATATAAAAATAAACTAGATGAAAACACACCACCAAACAGTTAGTCATTATCTTTTTGTTTGGACAGTATGAAATTTTAAAAAATCTTCATTAGTTTTGAAAGGTAATGAGTATGGATATTTTATTATTTTATTTATATATTATTGATTTATATATTTATTTTTAGGGAGCAGTGTGTTAAGGCAGAACAAGTTTCCAGGGACCTGGATTTTAAGTCTACTTTTTACCATTTACTAATGAGAGCTTCATCCTTGTATCTGTATGGTTTAAAAATACTATTATCCTAAGGCTGTATCTCATTTCATACTTTATTCTGGCGATTCATAGAAAAATGTATATTTTCTATTCCCCCTGCATTAATAGGGAACTAGATAGCTACTTAGAAATAACAAAAATCAAAGCAGAACTAAATGAAATTGAGACCAAAAAATACAAAGGATCAACAAAACAAAAAGTTGATTTTGAATATGAACAAAATTGATAGATCTCTAGCTAGATTAACCAAAAAAAGGAGGAGGAAGATTCAAATGAGCTCAATCAGAAATGAAGAAGGAGACATTACGTTATAATTGATAACACAGAAATATAAAAGATCATCTGAGACTACTATGAACCTCTCTGTGCCTGCAAACTAGAAAACTAGGGGAAACAGATAGATTTTTGGAAACATACAAACTCCTAAGCTTGCATCAGGAAGAAATAAAAATCCTGAACAGACCAATAATGAGTGGTGAGATCGATTCAGTAAAAAAAAAAAACTCCCAACAAAAACAACAACAACAAAAACCCAGGACCAGATTGATTCATAGCCAAAGTCTATCAGATGTACAAAGAAGAACTGGTACTAATACTATTTGAATTTTTTCAAAAGATTGAAAAGGAGGGATTCTTCCCTAATTCATTTTACAAAGCCAGTATTACCTTGATACCAAGGCCAGGAAAGGGCACAGCAAAAAAAGAAAACTAGAAACCAATACCCCTGATGAATGTAGATGCAAAAGTCCTCAAAAAAACATGAGCAAACTGAATCCAACAGCACATCAAAAATATAATACACCACAATCAAGTGAGTGTTATTTCAGGGATGTAAAGATGGTTCAACATATGCAAGTTAATAAATATGATTTACCACATAAGCAAAGTTAAAGACAAAAACCATGTGATAATTTCAGTAGATGCAGAAAATGCATTCGATAAAATTCAGCATCCCTTCATGAAAAAAAATACTGAAAAAACAAGGCATACAAGGAACATACCTAAAAATAATAAATGCCATATGTGACATATTCACAGCCAACAATATACCGAATGGGGAAAAGTTGAGAACATTCCCCCTAAGATCTGGAACAAGACAAGGATGCTCACTCTCACCACTTCTATTTAACATAGTACAGAAAGTTCTAGCCAGAGCAATCAGGCAACAGAAAGAATAAAGAGGATCCAAATTGGAAAAAAGGAAGTCAAATCATCTTTGTTTGCTGATGGTATGATCTTATATCTAGAAAACCTTAAAGACTTCTTGAAAAGACTCCTAGACTTGATAAATGAATTTAGTAAACTCTTACGTTACACAATCAAGGTACACAAATCACTAGCATTTTTATATACCAGTAGCAACCCAGCTGAGAACCAAATCAAGAACTCAATCCCATTTACAATAGTTGTGAAAAAAGTTACTCAGGAATATATTTAACAAAGGAGGTGAAAGATTTCTACAAGGAGAACTATAAAACACTGATGAGAGAAATCACAGATGACACAAACAAATGAAAAATATCCCATGCTCGTGGATTAGAAGAATCAGCATTGTTAAAATGACCATACTGCTCAAAGCAATCTACAATCTATTCAATGCAATTCCTATCAAAATACCAATATCATTTTTCATTGAATTAGAAAAAATGACTCTAAAATTCATATGAAACAAAAAAACAGACCAAATAACCAAAGCAATCCTAAAAAAGCACAAAACTGGAGACATCATGTTACCTGACTTTAAATTATACTGCAAGGCTATAATAACCAAAATGGTGTGGTAGTGGTACAAAAACAGACACATAGATCAATGAAACAGAATAAAGAACCTAGAAATAAAGCCATATGCCTACAATCAACTGATCTTTGACGAAGTAGACAAAAACATACACTAGGGAAAGGACACCCTATTCAATAAATGGTGCCAAGAAAATTGGATAGTCATAAGCAGAAGAATGAAACTGGACCCCTATCTGTCACCATATACAAAAAATAATTGAAGACAAATTAAAGATTTAAGTGTAAGACCTGAAACCATAAAAACTGTAGAAGAAAATTTAGGAAAAATTCTCTGAACACTGTAAGCAAAGAATTTATAAGTAAGACCTGAAAAGCAAATACAGCAACAAGAAAAATAAATAAATGGGACTTAATTAAACTTAAAAGCTTCTGCACAGCAAAAGAAATAATTAACAGAGTAAATAAACAACTTACAGAATAAGAGAAAATATTCTCAAACTATGCATCTGATAGAAGACTAATATCCAGAATCTACAAGGAACTCAACTTACCAAGAAAAACACAAACAACCCCATTAAAAAGTGGGCAAATGATATAAACAGACATTTTTCAAAAGAAGATATGCAAATGGCCAAGAAACATGAAGAAATTCTGAACATCACTCATCATCAGAGAAATGTAAATTAAAAGTTAATGAGATAACTTATTTCAGTCAGAATGGCCATTATTCTGTCAAAAAACAGTAGATGGTGGTGCAGATGTGGTGAAAAGTGAATGCTTATACACCATTGGTAGGAATGTAACTTAGTATAACCTCTAAGGAAAATGGTCTGGAAATTTTTCAAAGAGCTAAAAATAGATCTACCATTTGATCCAGTAAGCCCACTACTGGATGTCTGCTCAAAGGAAGAGAAGTCATTATATCCAAAAGATACCTGCACCCATTTGTTTATCACAGCACAGTTCATAAAAGCAAAGCTATGGAGTCAACTTAAGTGTCCGTCAACTGATGAACAGATAAAGAAAATGTGTATATATACTATGGAATACTACTCAGCCAAGAAAAAGAATGAAAAGATTTCTTTAGCAGCAACTTGGGTGGAACTGGAGGCCATTATGTTAAGTGAAATAACTCAGGAATGGAAAATCAAATACTACATGGATTCTCACTTATAAGTGGAAGCTAAGCTATGGGTTCACATGGTCACACAGAGTGTAATAATAGACATTGGAGACTCCAGATGTGGGAGGATGAGGGGGTTTGGGATGAAGAATTGTCTTATGGGTACAATGTACATTATTCAGGTGATGAGTACACTAAAAGCTCAAACTTCACCACTATGTATTAATAATACAGGATGTCCCAAAAGTTGCCATATGTAGGGAAAATGGAAAATTGTGCTAAATGTACTTTTATTTACAAAATACAAATGACAAAATTTTATAAAATTATTCCTTTATATGGAGACTTTGGGACACCTTGTATACCTATGTATCAAAACTGCACTTGTACCCCCTAAATTTACTGAACTAAAAAAGTTTTGGATTGGTAAATGTCACGAGTCACATATTTTACTTTGAAGTGACATTTCAGATGGAAATGCTCACCTTGGTGGCCCCAAAATAGTAAGATATGGCAGGGAGCGAAGTGATGATTCTGCTTGACATGGAGAACAAGCACCAATATGCAGTACTGACAAAACAATGAAACCAAAGGTGGGTTAGGAATCATGTCTTGTATGAGTTTCTCCGTGTTAGGCTCTCTCACACAAATGCATGTTTCTCAACTGCTCGATGTTGCTTTAAAGCCCAAGTTTATGGTAGACATTGATACATCATGGCAAATGACGTATGTGAAATTCTTCACCAACTAACTGAGTATATTTTTTCTCAATTCAACATTTTGCATCATTGCACTCAGCTTAGTTCTACATTTTTGAAAAAAATATGAAAATTTCCAGAATTTTCATCTTAAGTGTATACCTATCTGATTTTTCAATTGCCATAATCTAGTTTTCAATACAAACTGTAGGAAGCACCTTTAATCTATCAGAACTTGTATATTTTTCTAGTCCTTATTCTTATTCAAAAGAAATATTTTTCCTCTAATCAAAGGCTGATGACTTCTGGTACCTTCAAGTAATACCTTCTGTGATTTCTTAGAAGTTTTTTTGAAAAATGTTACATAAGCAGTCTACTGGAGACCACAAACATTCCCCTCCAACATAGTGCAAATTATACTCAAGTCTCATAACCAACGTACCTATTTAAATCATTCAGTGAAGAGTTTTGACAGTGGTTTGTCTGTGGAATTCCAGCCTGTGCCATTTAAGGTAGATCAGTTGTATTAACTGTTCTGAAAGGACATTTGTCTTGACCACTCTGGTTGAATTTTTTAAGAAGAAATTCATTTTTCAAGCAGTAAACATCCTTATGGATATTGAAATTCATATGGAATTATAATTGTTGTTACCATGTGGGACCCCGGATACTCTGAAAGGCTATGGAGCATCACACGACTGGAGGTTCAGATGGGCTATTCAAAATGATTATGAACCTTATATTTTAGTTAAATCAGGCTGATGAACAATATTTTAGATGGAAACAAATATTGTTGCATTATTGTATATTATTTAAATTCTTAACATTTTGTATTATAAATAACTGATTGATCCGGCTTGGGTGATTGGTACCCCATTGGATTCACTAGGAAACATAGATTTCCAAAGCAAAAATGAGGTGCTATTACCAAATGAATAGGATGAAGGCTAGGAAGGCAAAAAAATAAAATTGTCCAATCCTTTTTATTTACTTTGCTTATTCTTTAAGTCAGAACCAATGAGGTATATTTATGGAAAACAATGGCCTTTCCCCAGAAGTACTAGTCATTTGAAACATTTGAGCCCTCCTTTCCTTCCTTCCTTCTTTCCTTCCTTCCTTCCTTCCTTCCTTCCTTCCTTCCTTCCTTCCTTCCTTCCTTCCTTCCTTCCTTCCTCCCTTCTTCTTCCTTCCTTCCTTCCTTCCTTCCTTCTTTCTTCTTCTTTCCTTCCTTCTTCTTCCTTCCTTCCTTCTTCTTCCTTCCTTCTCCTTCCTTCCTTCCTTCCTCCCTTCTTCTTCCTTCCTTCCTTCCTTCCTTTTCTTCCTTCCTTTCTTCCTCCCTTCTTCTTCTTCCTTCTTTCCTTCCTTCCTTTTCTTCCTTCCTTTCTTCTTGCCTTCTTCTTCTTCCTTCCTTCTTTCCTTCCTTCCTTCCTTCCTTCCTTCCTTCCTTCCTTCCTTCCTTCCTTCTTTCTTCTTCCTTCCTTCCTTCTTCTTCCTTCCTTCCTTCTTCTTCCTTCCTTCCTTCCTTCCTTCCTTCCTTCCTTTTCTTCCTTCCTTTCTTCCTCCCTTCTTCTTCCTTCCTTCCTTCCTTCCTTCCTTCCTCCCTTCTTCTTCCTTCCTTTCTTCCTCCCTTCTTCTTCCTTC